>JAUUDY010358012.1:0-11486 GCA_032361765.1 Panulirus inflatus
TATACATGTGTATGTGGGTGGGTTGGGCCATTCTTTTGTCTGTTTCCTTGCGCTACCTCGCTAACGCGGGAGACAGCTACAAAATATGATAAATAAAATAGATGAATCAAAACACCTCCATTCTTTGCTTTAGGAAAACATAGTATATACTAGTAAATACATTATTTACTGGAATGACCAGTCCTAGGTATGGGTGTAGGGGACATGGAGATGGGTGCCATGGATGTGGTGATGGTTACCATAGGTAATGTGGGTGCTTCACACAGGTCAAATGAGAATGCACATGACAGGAAGCTCCAGTGATCCAACATTGGGTTGCCATCTGTACCTAACCAGCAGAGCCAACAATGCATGCAAAATTCAACTTGTTGCAGAAAATTATATGCATAAACTGATGCCAGTAGCACCCTGCTACATAAGAATCGATTGATGCCTAAAGTACTGAAATGGGTAAGAGTTTGCAGTGTGTTATTACCAGCAGATTCTACATATGGTTTTATTTTAGATTATACTGCGTATGCATGACAAACGTAGACAAAATTCTGCTTGGATTCATTGGATGCAGACTGTTCACTTTGCAGGTGAGAGTAGTGAGACTTAAAATGAACATGGTACCATGTTAAGCTGGGTTGAGCTTTTTTGATGAATGCTAAAGGAACTTTACCATCAACATACTGATACTGATGATATTGAATAGTAGGTAATGCACACTGATATGGCACCACATTATGGTATGAATAGAAGACATTACTGTAGGTAATGTTAATGTATGTTCTGAATTTGTTATATTTTGGCTTTTAATTTCCCTTTTTCCTTCTTCTTAGATAATGAGATCACAAAAATTCTTTTTCTTTCTTATTTAAAAAGGGCATGAAAGTTGTAAACAAGAGCCTAAAATCTACAGAGCTATGGAGTTAAAGTTTAGGATTTGTAGATGGGGGCATAGAGCAGTAATTGCTGGATTTAAACTGTTTGCCATAATTTATTATCTTTTTTTTTATAAAGCTTGTGCTAGAATTTATTCGGATAGTCCCTAAAAATGCACTATGTTGTAGATGTGCAAAATTTTAAAGAACAATACCAAAGACCCCCATAGCGAAACTTCATGTTATTATTAGTAGCACAATTGTTCTTCACAGTTGCCCCAAAAGATTATCTGCCAACCAAGTGTCTTTCAGGTACAATGGTTAACTATAAATAGGATAATGCCTTAATACATTTTCTGGAAGAATTACTGAATGCATCTTTGATCTGTAAGTAACTATGTAATATGCTGCGAAAATTTTGCACTCTTGCTAGATTTAATTTTATTCTCAGCATTCCAAGATTAAACATTCTTTGTTCCAGTGTTGTAAGTCAGTTTGGTGCTAAAAAACTAATTATTCCTCAGTTACCTGAAGTTTGAATCATTGTTTATGGTGAAAACATTTTCTAAAGATACCTCTCTTTTTCAGATTCTGAGTGAAATTGCATCTCAAGACTGAGAGCAAAGTAGAAACTGACAATGTCTTATGGAGAAAAAAACTTTTCATATGAGAAATTTAGGGAAATTTATTCACAGGAGGAACATCTCCAGATGCATATACTTGTGGACAATGGTCGGAAAAAAATTGGCTGTACTGAATGTGGGAAACTGTTTACATATAAGAGAAATCTTCAGAAGCATCTTATTATGCACGATGATATGAAAAATTCAGGACCATTGGGAAAATTTAGATGTGATGAATGTGGGAAACTCTATTCAAGTAAGAGTCACCTTACAAGACATTTGCTTGTGCACACTGGTGTAAAAAAGTTTAATTGTGAAGAATGTGGGAAACTGTTTTTGCGGAAAGGTCATCTTCAAGAACATTTACTTGTTCACAGTGGTGTGAAAAAGTTTGGATGCAGTGAATGTGGGAAATTGTTTTTGCGGAAACATGATCTTCAACAACATTTGCTTGTGCACAATGGAATAAAAAAATTTGGATGTGATCAATGTGGAAAACTATTTGTGCGAAAACGTGAACTTTCACAACATTTGCCTGTACACATTGGTGTTAAAAAGTTTGGATGTGATGAATGTGGGAAATTATTTTTACGGAAATGTGATCTTCAGCGACATTTGCCTGTTCACAATGGTGTTAAAAAGTTTGGATGTAATGAATGTGGGAAACTGTTTTTAAGGAAACGAGATCTTCAGTCGCATTTGCCTGTGCACAGTGGTGTGAAAAAGTTTGAATGTGATGAATGTGGGAAACTGTTTCTACAAAAAAGTCATCTTCAACGACACCTGCTTGTGCACAGTGGTGTAAAAAAGTTTGGATGCAATGAGTGTGGGAGACTATTTTTGCGGAAAAGTAATCTTCAACAACACCTTCTTGTGCATAGTGGTATAAAAAATTTTGCATGCAGTGAATGTGGGAAACTATTTTTACGGAAATGTGAACTTTCACAACATTTTTTTGTGCACAGCGGTGTAAAAAGGTTTGGATGTGAGCAATGTGGGAAGCTGTTTGTGCAGAAAAGTCATCTTCAGAAACATTTGTCTGTGCACAGCTGTGTGAAAAAGTTTGGGTGTGATGAATGTGGGGAACTGTTTTTGCGGAAATATGAACTTTCACAACATTTGCTTCTGCATGATGGTGTAAAAAAGTTTGTATATGATGAATGTGGGAAACTTTTCACTTAAGCTTAATCTTTTGAGGCTTTTGCTGGAGCAAAGTGGTGTGATATTGTTGGAATATAACATGTTATATGTTGGTAGTATTTAGTTATTTATGTATATAATTTAAAGCTCTTTCTTTCTGCACTGGGTCCTTGTTGCAGTCTATAATAAATCTTTCCAGAATAAACAGTTGTTCAGGTTACTGCTGGAATATTATTATGCCTTACTCAAAACATAATAGGATGAATGTGTGAAACTCTTTGTGGAAAGATGAGCATCACCAACATTTGTATGGGAACTGCAGTGCAAAAGATATGAATGTGGTTGTGTTAACAAGAGGTGATCATGCAAAACCATTTATTTTACATAGTTATACTGTATAAAAAAAAAGTTGGTGGGGATTTTTTTTTTGCTTAGCAATCATTTCCAAAATAATTACCCATGCATAGCATAACAATAAGTTCATAGGCTTCATGTGGGAAAACTAATAACTACAGTGTTAATTGGATGGTTAGGTAGGGAAAATCTGGCAACTGGAAAATTTATTCATAAGATGAAATAGAAATGCTTCTTCAAAACAAAATTCAAACTGAGAGCAAAATAATGAAACAACTTATGTGAAAATATATCACCTGAGTAACTGAGTAACAGGAATAATCAATAAATGAACTTAGCAATTACTGTCAAATGAGGTATTTCTGGATTGCCTGCATTGATTTACACCATGAGTGAAAATACACCTTTGGGAGGTTGCATCATCATTGGTGGACAAAAAGGAATGCAATCTCATCAAGAAACTTCTCACTCCATAATAGCTTTTTATTTCCCTGCTAATGATCTGCGTGCAGGTTGGAAGCTGCAAAAACACCGCAAAAGGGATTCTAGGATTTTCTATACATGTATATGGGGCTAGGTTTGTGTAATTACCTGTTTTTCTGTACAGGCAGGGAGTTTTACACTTGGGGGGCTTCCATATCTTGAACATTCTCCATTATCATACCTCTTGATTTCATGTATGTTGTCTGCATTAACCATATCCTCAGTTATTCTCTTTAATATATCCAACACTTTTATACTATATAAGTATTTCTTGACATCCTTAACAAGTTTCTTACTAATTAATACCATATTATGTCCTCTGGTTGCTCTATCTTTACATCTCTCAAAGAACACTTCACTTTCAACATCACTGATCTCTTTTAAAAACTGAAAGATTGTGATCTCATCACCCTTACTCTTTTTTCTTCCAAGGTGGATAAATTTAAAACCTCCAGCTTTTCCCTGTAACTTAGCTCTCTTTTTATTCTGTTACCATCTTTATTGCCCTCCTCTGGACTTTCTCTATGTGCTTCTTTAAGTGCAATTATCAAACTTGAAAAGCACAGTCTAGTGTTTGCCTTGTGCAGGATGTGATTAGTTTGGGTAATATTCCCTTATCGTTGAACTTGAAACCTATTCTGATGTTTGTCAATAGACAGTATGTCTCCCCAACAATTCTCTTAATATGGGGCTCTGGCAACAGGTTAGGGATGATATCGACTCCAAAATCCTTCTCACACACAGAATCCTGAAGCTTGTTTCCTGCTTGGTGATAATCATATTGAAGCCATCCTTCACTTTGTCCCATCCTCATTACTTTATATTTGCTTGGGTTGAATTTCACCAAACATATTCCAAACGAACTTTGGAGTCTGTTTAGGTCCTCTTGCATGCTGGTGCAATCCTCACTTTTCATTTCCCTCATGACTTTTGCATCATATACAAACATATTCAGATAGGATTTCATACCTTCAGGCAAGTTATTATTATAGATCAAGAGTAATGGTTCCAGAATCAAACCTTGTGATGCTCAGGTGACCAATTCAACCTATTTTTAGAAGGCTCCTCTAACATATGTCCTTTGTTTCCACCCAAAGGGATAATCCTCTAATCCATTTTAGGAATGTACTCCCTTATTGCTGCCTTGATGATCCATCTTAATGAGCCTCCTGTGTGGTACAGTGTCAAATGCTTTCTGGTAGTCCAGTTATGGACAGTCTACCCAGCCTTTCCATGTGTCCAGGAATGAGCTCACTGTCTTATAAAACTCTTAAGAGAGGTTAGCTGTATATGACCTGCTCTCCCTAAAACTTACTGTCTCTCATTCAGGAAATTTCCTCCTCCACAGGTCATGTACTTGCTTTCCAATGATCTTTTCCAGAACCGAACCTTACTAACCACACTTGATACTGAGACTGGTCTGTAGTTTAATGCCTATTCCTAGCCTAGCTTCCTTTTCTATATACAGGTATGACATTTTTCTCTTCCATTCCCTGGGCACTTTGCCTCTTACCTTTGACATTTTGAAAAGTAATTCAAGTAGTTTATCTAGCATACCTACACACATCTTTAGTTCCTTCAATGAAATTTCATCAGGACCACGAGCGATGTAAGGGTCAAGTGCTTTCAGTATTTTGTTAAATTTTTTTCTACATATTTCAATGATTTCCAAAACCTCTTCTCCATTCCACTTCGGTGGTGTTAGGGCTATAGTGTCTTCCACGGCAAAAATTTTTTTAACTTGTTATTCAATTCTTCACATATCCTTGCATAATCCTCTACAATTTTTTCCTGTGAATCCTTTAGCCTTATTAGTTGCTCCTTAACTGACAAGTGACTTCTGATGAATTTATGGAAAAGTTTTGGATTTTCACCTGCCTTGCCCATAGTATTCTTTTCAAAGTTTCTGCTATACTCTTTCCATGCTCTCATACGCCCTGCAAATGCTGGCTGACTATATTGCCATCTATAACTTTGCCACTGCACATCTTGAGGCTTCTTTGCTTTATGACATCTTTCATGAAACCATACCTTCTGTATTTGAGGTTTAGGTACTCATACTTCTACTCCATTGTAAATTTCACAGAACCTGTCACCATAATACCCTGGTTACTGTACTCTATTTCCCAATTTATGTTACCATAGAAATTAATGAAGTTTGTGTAGTTTCTGCAATTATATCTTCTTTTTATGTCCTGCCTCACCTCTGCTCTTTTAATGTCCTCTTTTACCACATAGTCTGACTTGAGCATTACACTTGTAAACTCTTCTTCAATATCCATGCTAGTATGTGTATAGATAAGATCTTGTAAAAATAAACTTGGGTCTCCATGATTCCCTATCACTACAAGAATCCATTTTCCCACAGTCTATCTCTTTAGAAATGAAATTCCCCACTATCGGTACTTTACCATCTCCAAAAAGCAAGTGTTTCACTGTGTTGTGTACCATCCTGATCATTCCTTCATTGTTATCATTATACACTTGTTCTGGATCATTGTAACTCTTTGGAGGATTATCTAATAATAATACCACTATGCTCTTCTTCCCTACAATTACTATTACCATTATGTATTATCTGAATGGGTCATCTTCCATCATTTTTCTTATAAAGAAGGCTGATCCTCCTGATAGAGAAGGCTAATCCTTTCTCTTTTGCCTTCAATTTCCTCTCTTGCCACCATTACCCGTATGGGAAGAACAGTTGAAAACTTATAATTTTGGAGAGCTTAGTTTCCATGACTCAAAAAAAATCTGGTGCACTTGCCTTTATATGATCCTGGAATTCCAGTTCTTTACCACTAGCTATTAATTCAACAACAATCTAGTACACTAATTTCAGTCTGACATTACCATTTCCTAACATTCCTGCCCTCTGTGCAGTCCTAGTGGGACTGCTCCTTCCTCTTGCCACATGTGGCATCCCTATTTTATGTCTTCTGACTGAACTCTTTGTCTTTGTCTGTCTCTTCCTTCAATTTATCACATTTGATGAGTATTCCACTGAATTCCACCATACGATTATGATTCTAAGCTTTTCTAAGCACTTCCTGGCTTGACTCCATGTCAAATGTAACCATAACCAGTTGCCTCCTTACATCTTGATTATAACCTCTAATTCTTTTTTCCTTTATCACTGAAAGTAAATTTGTCATTTCCAAAGCCTTCAGCAATTTTTTTTTTTCACATTTCCTAACCTCACTTATGCCTTCCCACACCTGGTCTTCCCCCGCAGTCATCACAGTTGGAACCCATGACGAACAGAAATGAAAAAGGTACAGACATGGGAAACGCGAGGTCACCCCGCAGTCCCTCTTAACACCACTTATCCAAAGACCCTCAGGACACTGGGTCCCCTCCCACCACCTATCACCTACATCTCATCCGACGGTTCAGGGGGTAAAGCCACTGTAAAATCATCCCCGTCACCTCCCACAAGGTAAGATCCCTCGTCCCCGATGTTGCAGCTTGGAGAAACTAACACATCAGGAGTATCCGGGCTCGCTCGCACGGACCACAACGAGAGCAACCCCTCGCCCACACATCACTGTGACCATCAGTAACTCGCATACTGCCACCACGTTATCAAAACAATATTCAACCCCCACTTCCCATCTTCTTTGAACGAAGGGCTGGTCGTAATTACAAGGTGGGTAGTTGTTCATTCACGGGTGGAAGAAACGGCATGGTGCCATTTCCGAGGGAGTAATCATAAAGGCACACGAGAGAATGGATTTCACGTTGCCATCACGTGAGGCTTGGTCGTCCGTTCCCGAGTAGTGGAGGTAGGGTAGGAAGGGGAAGGGTAGCTGGTGAGGGGAAAGGTAAGGTTGTTGCCATCACAATGAGGTATTGTTCGTTCCATGAGCATGTGGGAAGGCCAGGTCACAGTCCACCTGAGGAGGAGGAGGAGCAGCAGCAGTAGTAGTAGGTCGCCACAACACGAGGATGGGTCGCCCTACAGGAGGAGAAAAGGTCGCATGAAGGGTAGGTCTCCGTCACCAGGGTAGCGGTCCTGGCAGGAGTGGTGGGAAGGTCTTCGGCAGCGTCGCCAAGTCCCCGGGTTTTCGTAGCCGCCCTTTGCCTTTCCGATATTGGTGACCTTGAGTGTCCTCCAGTGGGCAGCGTGCTTGAGGATGTCTATCCCCAGTTTGTTCCTCGTGTACAGCCCGGGGTTGGACATGACCACCGTCCTCCGTCCGGCGTACATGATGCTCGTTGGAATGTCTCTGTACTCCACCGGTAAGTACTGTCGGCTGGTGAAGTTGGCGTGACTGTACAACTCGAGGAAGAAATATGGACAGTAGACTGTGATGTAATAATACCTAGCCGTCACTTGCAGTTTGCATTTCTTCTCCATAAGATAAGGGCCCTTCATAGAGAGCCACTTATTGTACTCGTGACGCACGAACACAAGGTCGTGGTCGAAGTCCCACGGTAAATAGCTTCCTATCTTCACGGCACCGAGGGCTGAGCCCGACTGAAGTTCGTACTCGATGCCGTTCGCCTCACCATAATCGACCAGGTAGCCGAGCTCCCTCTCCATGGTGGCCCTGCAACACGGAGGTAGGAGGAAGGAACTAATTATTCTCAGAGGACTCCCGCAGGTTATGCCTACGTCCTGGCAGGCGAAGTCGTGGACTTCCCCGGTGTAGGAGTGGATCTTCTCGAGGGCCCAGTGGCTGGCCACCAGCTTCCACTGGTCCCTGGTCATCTGGACGTGGTTGGTGAGAAAGAACATGACGTCAGGACACACCATGGCTAAGTGGCCCGCCTCACGCACCTTAGCGAACCAGTCTCGGTACATTGGAGGGCCGGTCAGTTTATCGGTGAATGGCACTCTTGTCAACAGCTCGGTGCTGGCGGAGAAAGGCGCCAGCAGATCGTCACAGTACATACACTCGTACTTGGAGTAATAATAACCGATGGTGTAGGTGGCTTGGTAGTCAGCCATACGTTGTTGAAGACATCCATAGGTCCAGTGGCCTAGGAGGTCCCTGGCAGCACCTCCTACGACCTGCACGTGAGGCAACTCATCCATCACCCTCACCATCCGCTCTAGCGACGACTGGTTGCTGAAGTGGGCCAGCGAATACCCGATGAATGCATACGGTGTCTTCACCTGCCGTATGGCTTGATTCAAGAACCTTCCCTCAGGGAGGGATTCGTTGGTATACCTCACAATCGCGACGCCCTGATCATCAATGGCCACTTTTTTCGGAACTATAACGATGATCGGGATGTCGTAAAGTTTCCGTATCTGCGTGATGACGAAGTTGATGGTCTCCGGTTGCCAGGACTGTGCCGGGAGCACGGCAGTGAGAACGCTGCTGAACTCGGGCACGTCTGTGCAGTTCACAGGCTCCGCGCTGTGTTGACCGAAGGGCTTGGCGTAATCCCTCCCAAAATACACCTCAGGACACACGTGTCTGGTCCTGTTGGGCGGGAAGGGCTTGGGTTTCATGCCTGGTAGTATGGCTGAGTGATCCCACGTCGAGGAATTATCTGTGGCTAATCTAGGAGCCAACTCGTTCATCAGCGCCCCCAGGACCAGAGCCCACTTGGCGTCCACTGTTGCTTTGGTGCCTGACGGGAGCAAGAACAGATTGGTGGTTTAGGAGTTTTATAAAGCAACAAGAGGAAACAATACAAACTCTCTGTCAGAAAAGAGAATAGGAGAGAAAGAATACTTGCCACGCATTCCCTGCGTCTCGCAGAAGGCGACTAAAAGGGGAGGGAGCGGGGGCTGGAAATCTTCCCCTCCCGTTTTTGATTCTCCAAAAGAAGGAACAGAGAAGGGGTCCAAGTGAGGATATTCCCTCTAAGGCTCAGTTCTCTGTTCTTAACGCTAACGTGTGAATATTCGTTCACACTAAGTCTCTAGCTGTCATTTGTAATGCACCGAAACCACAGCTCCCTATCCCATCCAGGATCCACAGACCTTTCCATGGTTTACCGTAGACATTTCACATGCCCTGGTTCAGTCCATTGACAGCACGTCGACCCAGGCATACCACTATGTTCTTTCACTCTATTCCTTGCAAGCCTTTCACCCTCCTGTATGTTCAGGCCCCGATCGCTCAAAATCTTTTTCACTCTATCTTTCCACCTCCAATTTGGTTTTCCACTTCTTGTTTCCTGCACTTCTGACACATATATCCTCTTTTTCAATCTTCCCTCACTCCTTCTCTCCATATGTCCAAACCATTTCAACACATCCTCTTCTGTTCTTTCAACCACACTCTTTCTAATTCCTCACATCTCTCTTAACCTTACATTACTCACTCATCAAGCCACCTAACACCACACACTGTCCTCAAACATTTCATTTCCAACACATCCACCCTCCTCCGTATAACCCCATCTATAGCCCACGCCTCCCAACCATATAACATTGTTGGAACTACTATTCCTTCAAACACCCATTTTTGCTCTCCGAGATAACGGTTGCCGAATGGGATCATTGGTGAGGGGTGGAGCGAGACAAATTGGAAAGTGGTAATAGGCAGTGATGAGGTAAGGGGGAGATGGAATAAGAGCTTTGAAGGATTGTTGAGCGTGTTTGATAATAGACTGGCAGATGTCAGGTGTATAGGTCAGGGAGGTATGCTAAGTGAGAGAGTCGTGGCAACGGGTTTGGTGAGGAAAGAAGAGGTGGTGAAAGCCTTACGTAAGATGATATGCGGCAAGGCGGCTGGAGTGGATGGTACTGCAGTTGAACTTATTAAGAAAGAGGATAGCCGTTTTGTTGACTGGTTAGTATATATGTATGGATGCACCTGGTAAGCTTTACGGACAAATGGTGATTGCGAGGGTGGTGGCATGTACACAGCATTCAGGAGGAACAATGAGGTAGAGGATATCTGGATCTGCTGTTTGCTTTGAAGAATGTGTGCAACAAATGCTCAGTGATACAGATGGAGGATATCTATGTGGCATTGATGAATCTCGAGAAGGCATATGACAGGGTTGAGAGATGCTTTGTGGAATGATATACCAACACGGGAAACGTCGAACAAGTATATATGAATTTGGACAAACGGACAGACGTATCCATGTCGCCTAACATGGGTTAAACCTCACCTGACAAGCGGGAGATGAGTCTCTGGACTTGGGCCAACGTGAAGGCAAACCTCCGCCGTATGGACACAGGCAGGGCGGCCGCGCCCCGGGGACAGTGCTCCTGCATGGGGCATAACGAAGGCTGGGACTCCTCCTGCTCCCTCTCCACCACGACCACTCCACTCCCATCTGACGGGGAGAATAATCCTCGTGAGGCGATAAGGAAATCATCAATACACACATTGGAATATCATGAATATTTGGGCATATATGATCAACACATTCTGGCCAAGCTCCTGGCTGGAGAAACTGTGGAACATTAATATTTGAACCACTGAAGCCATCATAGACTCCCAACACATTCATGAATCAATGCGTTGTCTCACAACATCCTGAACGATAGCCGTATAGGATCATCACGGATTCAGGATTCAGAAAGGATTAAAGCTCTGTATATAAGGTGTTGTATCGTTTATGGTCAATTCCGAGTGAAGTTTGGGCAGTGCTCGTGTGCCCGAAACGTCTCGTGTATTTGAAGAACAAAGTGAAAAAAAGAAAGTAGGACATTAAATTCCCACTTTATCTGATAAAGCAAAAACGAGAGGTGAGAAAAACTGGTAAAACTAAAAGCAAACCAGTGTTGAATATGCACTGATCTTTAACAAACAGTGTGTATCATTCATACAAAGATACAGCTCGGAAATAATAAGATGAGAGATCTTACAGATTACATTGTCCGGTACGGACGATGGCTTGTGAAACCAAGCACAATGACAACTGAAGCCTTTAGGGCCATGAGTGTACCATGGCTTCCCATCCAAATGAACCTTACGCATGTCCGGGGTCAGAAGTTGTTGCAGGTGATGGACGTAGACGTAGCACAGAAGACAGAGAGCCACCGCCACCAACCCTACCTTGCTGGCCTTCTCACACAGCCACATGGAACCTGGTGAAAGAG
>JAUUDY010358123.1:0-11485 GCA_032361765.1 Panulirus inflatus
GAATAAGAGAGGAGTATATTGAGGTTAAGAAAGCTGATCCTAGCCTATCTGTTAGACTCATCTTTTGATTACCTGATTTCCTTAGCGTATGTTTTCATCTCTGAAAAACTAAAAAATTTACCTTTCTGAGTGCATGCATAAGCCTCCTACAAGCACGCATATTCCTCTTGTAGCAGTGAGGATGGCAATATGTCTGGTGAGTGCACATTATATTGTACAATGACGATATCCGCACTACAACCTAGAAGAAATAAATGTCAGTTTACAAATGAATCCAGGTAAAACTTTCACCAGACGAGCATATGCTCAACTTGAATTATAAACAAGCTAAGAAACTGTAAAATGCAGATTTCTATCACTTTTTATATACCTGACTGCCTTTCCAGTCTTACAGAGGCAGCATCAGAAAGAAATGAATAGCCTCACTTGCACATATCCACTCTCTTGTTGTCCTGCATAATGTACTGAAATCATTGCTTACCAACCACAGCCAAACCCCACAGAGTGCTCCATATTTTACCATGACCACTTCATGTGCTCTGGTTCTGCCAAATGCCAGGATGTCACTCTCCATTACATTATGTCTCATGCACACCTCTTGACCTCCTGAATTCTTAGGTTCCAATACCAATTACATATACTATCTTCAATAACCATGTCCATAGTCGAACTGTTCCATTCATCCACTCATATACTATAAAGGTATTTCTTTATATCCTTTTTTACAAGCTTCTTAATTTAAGGTTATGTCCTTAGGTGTGTCATATGCTCTGATATTACAAAATACCGTTCCATTATAACAAGTTTACTGTACTAAAATTCAACATATGTTAAACAAGACAAAACAAGACAAACCTTTAGCCAAGGCATATTAGATGTGAGACTTTCCTCATCCAGGTCCCCATCAGAAGGACTTTCTGGTAGGTCTTCATTGCTCAGCACCCCTGGGGATTCCTCACCAGATACCTTGAAATATGAAACTTGTATGAAAAAATATTCTCTACATATTCTTCAAGGTCATAATATGCTTATAGAAATACCTCAACAAATTAAAAAAATAATAATTCTGTAAGCAATATTCACAAGGTAAGAATCAATGGTGAGACAAAGAAAAATCATAGACACATCTGTACCTCTTGTTCCAGGTGCTCAGAGGTGTCAGATCGTTCACTAACAGCTGACACTTTTCTGCGTGATCTGACACTGTCAGACCTCTTGATTGCTGGAGAAAAGTAAACATGACTGAAATATGCTAAAATTAATTCAAACATGGAATAACTTCAAACTAGAAATGGTTAATAGATAACGCACAAAATGATGAAACAAACCACTACACTTTCATGTACTCATCATGATCCAAAACTATGGAAAAAACAAAGAACAGACAAGCAGTAATCAAAGCAGAATATACACTACTCTGAAAGAAACCCAAAAGTGTCCCAGAAGTTTTAGTAACATACATACACAGATGAATACTGACATATATACACACTTACTCCATTATGCATAATAATGAGTGACTGATGTTGAATGCCATGGGCACAAATCAGATGTATAGATATTTTTATATGTGTTAGCTGAGATGGCATAGGTAACTTAATTTCCTATTTCCTAATCAACGCCATCTCATTAATGCTTTATATATATACCTATTTTCATTTATCATACATGATTGTTGTTCCCCACATCAGTCAGGTGACTCCAGGAAACAGACGAAGAATGTCCCATCCACTCATATACACATATATATATACATAAATGCCCATACACATACATATCAACATATACACATGCACAGACATATATATACACATGTACACATTCATACTTGCTTGCCTTCAATCTATTCCTGGCACCATCCCAACCCACAGGAAACAGCATCGCTGCCCCCTGCGTCAGCTAGGTAGTGCCAGGAAAACAGACAATCATATCTGAGAGCTATTTTTCAAATTAGCAAGGTAGCACCAGAAACAAACAAAGAAAGGCCACATGTGCTCTGTTTCTATCTTTCTATATCTCATGACAGTATACTCTTGGCATTCTACATGGTGCCTCTTCAATACTATTCTACAGCTAAATGTGCCAGAGGGAATGGTGCATGTTTTGCTATCCTGTCTCTCTTTCTATACAGGACAGACTTGGGACTTACAGTCCTCTGGCAGATAACCTCTTCATGAACCATCAAGTTTCATGTTAACAGTCATTCCCATGTACTCCAACGTAATTTTTAAAAAATTTTTAAGTAAAATATTGCCACTTAATCTGGAGGCCATATTCATCTTACTAAGGAAATGAGAGAATGCTATACAACAGAGATATTCACACAAAGTCACTAAAGAAAAGCCAAATCTTTGTCATTACTACTATTCATCAATTCTTTGCTTTCTTACCATTACCTGTTTTTTTGTGAGCCTTGTTGAAAACAAAGTGAAGCAGAAGCTTGTGAGAATAGTTAAGCAAAAATAAAATGTTTCAGTATCAACCTCCTAAGCTTACTACTGTGCTCACTTAGGACCTTATCACGAAGTCAGCTATGAACTTTGCCGAATTTCCTGTTAGCTACTTACAGTCAGAGTCAGGATCCTTGGATCTTCTGCTGAGCTTAAATGAACGTCTCTTAAATGATGAATTATGGCTGGCACCCTTCTTTAAGAAATGATGGCTACGGCTGGTCTGCACTGCCCTTCGACGCTCCTCTTCACAAAATTGCCCACTCTGTGAATATTTGAGTCTGAATTCAAAGGTTTATACATGGAGACTTTACAGCCCAGCTATTAGTTTCCACTGACTTCAGTCTCAAGTTATGAATTCCAAGTCTCTTGTAATCCAGCATTCACTTGAGATAAATCTAAGTATTAAACTCGTTTTTTTTTTTTCATAAAGAGGAGACCACTCCATGTATAAATTCCTCCCTATATTACCTCAGCAGTTTCTTGGAAGTTTCATCACCAGTACATTGCTATGAAATACAATAAAATGACTCCTTTCTCCTTACCTTTGAACTCCTCACCCATCTCACAAGAATACATTTTCAAGTTATTAGTTCCAAATCTTTTTCCAATATCACACATACACACATTCGCCACCTCCTGCGCTAGCAAGATGTACGTATTTTCTGGGCATCCAATCATTTCACTTTATTGCCCATTCTTTTCTGAATGACATTTCATCCTCCAGTTTCCTTATTCTTCTTTGTATTCATTCTACAACCCAACAACCATCTCTCATAAAATTCATAATAAGCGACTATTCTGAGTCATTTTGCCATATTTCATCAACATATAAGAAGACAAGCTGCACCATTCTCCACGTGAAAAATCTGAAATACCTGATGGTTAGATTTTTTTTAAATTTCCCACTTGGTAAAAGCTACATCAGCATGCATAATTATACTGAATGCATCCATGCCAAAAGTCAAGAAGATTTTGATGTACTCACCAGGTTGCCGTTATTCCCATCCTTAGAATATTAGATTAATAATAATTTTGTCTAAGCACTGATAAACTCCTTGAGAAAGGAGATTAAAAGTACTTTTCACATGGAGAATGAGTGGACGCAGAGGAGCTTATCTTAAAAAGATACATAATGATCACTACATGCTAGTCCTGCATCAAGCTAAATCTCTTTATGCATCAAGCTAAATCTCTATATATGTACTAGGTAGGGAAGTCATAAAACTCTAGCTACAAACCTGCCTTTCAAAACTTTATCTGAAATCACAACTTCCAATCTCATCCCTTGTTGAAATTACTTAAATTACAGTAACATCATCTGCCTATCATACTTTACATTACAACTCTCATTCCTGCCATTTGCCTACTCTGTTTTCTTCTAATTCTTTTAAGACTAACAGCACTTGTGTGTGTCATGTTTGAGACTTTTAAGAATGGCAATGGCTGGAAAAATAAACAGCAAATAATAATGTTCCAAGATGAGCAATTATACAGCTTTAAATCACATTTGACCTTGGTTCCCACTGAGAATCAAACCTCAAAACTCATCTCAGTTTTTTGTTTCTTTCCTTCTATTCAGCTGGTGACAATGTTGGCTTAGTGATATTTGTCACCTGCTTGTAAACAAGTTAAGTAAACTCAAACAAAGCTTTAATTAAGTGTTTGATGGCCTCTGTGTTGAAATTACTGATGTACACGAAGATAATAAACTGGAAGGAAAACAATGGTCAATGACAAACATAATATTAAAGTTTGATATTCATTTTGTCTTCACTCCCATTACCCAAAAAAACCTTCACACTTCAGATGGATTATAAAAATAAATTCATCACTTTTTTTATATCTAGGTTCAGTTTATTCCTAAGTCTCTGGTGATTGCCATTTTTTGTCTGCATTATTCATGACTGTTGAGAATGTACCCCTGCACTTCCAAACGCCATACTGATAATAGTAATAGAAGCTGCTGTCTTCCAGGAGTCATCATAATCCAATTTCTATTCTTCTTTAAAATGTTTTCCGTGTGCCTCTGAGACGGAAGTAAGTTGGTCTTTGGTCAAGTATCTTACATTCCTGGTTTTTGTGTCATTTACACTGGCTTCTTTAAACCTTAAATCTTCCTCTTGGTGCTGAAAGTGTGGTAAACACCTTCTTGTGTTAATGTGCTACTTCATTTCTTATTATATCATGATCTTTCTAAGGCTTGACATATAGAGAAAATCAAGCCAAGGCTATTATCTGGTCTGGAACTGTTTTGTTGTTATTTTTAATTTGCTAGTCCTTCTTTTGATTGCAATTTCTCATTTTCTTCAGGTGTGGTTCTGAATGCATAATTTCATCATGTGACTTTTGTTTATCTGATGTTGCTTACAATGTTCCCACCTAATCATGAAACAGCATGCCAGAAAGTTTTTGGCTCTGTGGGCTGATTATAAAACTCTCCCATCTGCAACCTGACATGAATCACCTTTAAAGTTGTCTGTTAGTCTTAAAGGAGAGACTTGTCAGTTAAAATTTTTCATTAATACACCTTAATAGGCATCAGAGATGTAGAGATACAGACCTTAAAGTTCAAATCTAAGCACTAACCTTTCCTACTTTCACCAAAACATTAAGCTTTTATACCTAAGCTTCATTTGCATGAGGTGAAGATTCATACTGACAGCTGGTATTATGGTCCCCCATCCCTTTACCACTATCACGGGTAGTGGTAATAACAAGGCACATGTTAAGTTTGACTATGAGGGTCATGAACTGATGCTCAAATATGAAATAGGTTGTCATGAAATGTAGTTACTTGGTTCAAGCTGTTCTTACTCAACACATTGACCTAGCAACTGTTCTTTAAATGTTTTCAAACAAAATGAGTATGTTCATTGACTTTTACATTAAATCCTGAAATGCTTTTAAATAAATACATACTGCAATACTACAATTTTCACCAAAAAACATAAATTCATACAATTTTCATCATTAGTCAATAAAATCCTGTTTTATCCCATACTGTTACATTCAAGTGCGATTCAGCCTAGTTTTGTATTCCTTCACCACTTTTGCAGTTACATGACCTTACTGTTACACTATCTATCCCTATGTCACATCAGAAAGCCTGAATTATTCACTCTGGTCATTTGATACAGAATGTTTATCGCACTTTCATATCACATACACAAATACCTGTGTCTCACTTTTTTCCATCTTTCACCTACAGCTATCTTAATTTCTTCCAACAAAATTCTAATCACATTTAAATATTACATCTACTTCACATCTCATCCAACAGCTTCTTAATTATCATCACTCTTATCTGTTTACAATTAAAATCATGATTAACTTAAGTGGTTAAATATCAAGTGTGTAGAACACAAAATGAACGTCCAGATATTTCCTTTCATGCACAAGACAAAATGAGCGTCAAGATATTTCCTTTCTATCATAAGACAATATTAATGTCCAGATATTTCCTTTCATGCATAATTTGGATTTGTGTCAATGACATTATTACATGCAAATATTTCTGACAACATGCTAAGAAGATCCACTACAACAAATCATAGAAATGTCCTCGATTTATTCCACTCCCTGTTAGTAACATGCGCACAACCAAGACAGTGTTGTAATTATGTGTGTAACTACCCAGTGAAAACCCTACACCCACAAATGAAAAATCAGGACACAACAGTGAAGATGCAACAGTATCTACAGTTGAGTGAGGCAGATGGTGAACATGTGATTCAAACCTGTACCGTGACTGTGGTATTGGAGCTGCCAAGGCTTACATTGTCAGGATCATGCACGGCGAAGCTGATCTTGCGCTCCCCCGTAAACCCAGCTGTTGGAAGCAGAATTTACTTGTAGCTTTCATTTCAGTATTATGGCTATCAAAAGATTACAGGATAGTCATAGAGTTCTCATAAACATACATAAGGAAAAAATTACTTTAATTAAAAGATATAATACTAGGGTAGGAAGATAAACTATCCAGGTCTTCCACTGGTGACATACAAACTACAAGATAGGGCATTTTACTTTTCACCATCTGTATCAAAGTATCTTACAAATTAGCAATGAAAATATCTAATGTAGCAGCAATTAATGAATGCAAGTCTTCCAAACGTAACAAGAAAAAAATGTAACAAATTTGAACTATAAAAGGAAATCTTATCACACCTGGATGGGTTTCACCAATGCTCTGTAAGCTCTGTGCAGAAGGGTGGGAATACCCCATTGAGGAGAGAGCCATGGACCATCGCCGGTTAGGGTCCCTTCCAATTCCCAGCCCACCACAGGGTGGACCCCAAGCTGATGGTCGTTCACCACGTACAGACATCCTAAAAACAATCTAATATATATCCACCTCCATCACGCACTTATTGAAATATGTACATAAAATCCTACAAGATCCAAGTTACAAATCATGAGTGAAGTTCTTCAATGCATCTCTTTCTTTACAGGCCAATCAGAACAATAAAAACATACCAAAGCACTGATGTATGTCATCAAGCATGACGAAATTCAAGAAAATCTTGAAAACATACATAATGATATCAAAACAACAAAACATTCTCCCGCATAATTTCTAAATTATATGTACGTTTGAATGGAGAAAAATGGGAGTGGACTTGGCAGTGAATAGAATCACAGAAGAGGAAATGAGTCACAGGGTGGGGGAAGTGGTGAAGGTTCTGGGAGCTATGAGGAATGTGTGGAAAGAGAACATTATCTCAGAAACAAAAAATGGGTATTGTTGAGGGAATAGTAGTTCTAAATATACTATATGGTTGCAAGGCATGGGCTATAGATAGGGTTGTGCAGAGGAGGGTAGATGTGTTGGAAATGAAATGTCTGAGGTCAATATGTGGGGTGAGGTGGTTTGATCAAGTAAGTAATGAGAGGGTAAGAGAGATGTGTTGTAATAAAAAGAGAAAAAATACTGCCCACATATTCCCTGCATGCTGCATAAGGTGACTAAAAGTGGTGTGAGCAGGAGATAGAAATCCTCCCCTCCAGTTTTATTTTTCAAAAAAGAATAGAGAAAGGGGTCAAGTGAGGATTTTTCTCCTCTATGGTTCAGTCATCTGTTCTTGATGCTACCTCTCTAATGCAGGAAATGGCAAATATGCATGAAAAAATATATAGGTATATCCCTGGGGATAGGGGAGAAAGATTACTTCTCATGTATTCCCTGCATGTTGTAGAAGGCAACTAAAAGGGGAGGGAATGGGGGGCTGGAAATCCTCCCCTCTCATTTTTAGTTTTCCAAAAGAAGGACCAGAGAAGGGGGCCAATTGAGGATATTACTTCAAAGGCTCAGTCCGCTGTTCTTAATGCTACCTCACTAATGCAGGAGATGGCAAACAGTAAGAAAAAAAAAATTCATAGGCATGCCTTTCCCAACTTAGTGAGAAAGAATTAGGATGTAAGCCTTTGTGGACAAAAAAAATTGATTTTGCTCCTCACTCTGTTATTACTTTCACAAAATGATAATATTAGAGGGAAGAATTTCCAGTCCCTCACTACCATCCCTTTTATATGCCTTCTACAATATGCATGTGATTTGTGGGTAATATTCTTACTATCCTATCCCAGAGATAACATAACAAATTGCCAATGGAATGCACCATTACTATTCTAATGGCTGCAAATACATGGTGCCAATAGCTATGAAATGTAGTCCTTACCTGAGAGAATATTTTTTTGGCATGTAAGTGGCAGATGTTAGTAAATTTGGGTTTTGGGTTTTGGGTTTTTTGAAGTTTAAGGATGCTAAGTTGACAAGCAGTTGGGGCACAGTTACGGACACAACATTTTCTGTAGTATTGATAAACCACATTGTATGTATGCTGCATTCGAATTTATTGTTGATGTTGCTGCTGTGAAAAACGGTGTTTGTTCATGATTTTTTTTTCATATTTACAGGTAACCTTGACATTTATGTTATCCACAGTCTAAATGAATCTTGTGTATGTGTAAAACAGTGTACTACCCAGGATAAGACCAAGTGATGCTAAAGCCTTGGACCACTGCTCTGTGTGAAATCTGATGCACACTTCATATCTAAGCTTCAGAGTGCAAATGTTTAGTTCAATCATATATAGGAAAAAACTATTCTATGTGGAACATGGTACATTTTTTCTATTGCACTGAACCCATTAAATCCCATAATCAAAATTCACCAAGCCATACAATACATAAAAATTCTCCAGGTAAAAAAAGGTTCTGTAACTACCTTGTGGACTTAGGCAAGGTTGTGTAAGTCTCCCGCAGAAAAGCAGTGATCTCCAGCAACACTTGCACTGCTACCAGTTTGAGGGCCATTGGACAATCAGCTCCTCCTCGATTGACACTCACTGAGGAAGACAACCACAGACAAGTTAGATTAGATTATCGAAACATCACTAAACCTAAGACACCACCATATATTGTATAGTTATCAAGTTTTTATATAAAAGAAGTTATTTAGATCTCAAAATCACTAAAAAACTCAGTCACATATAACAGTCAGTACTTTCTTATTACAAAATGAATAGATGCTAAAAATATCAAAATATCACAAATTATTCCATTTCCATTTACCTATCTTCTATGGTCAAACTTAGAAACACACATAAAAGGCGTTATATATAGCCACAGTGAACAGTTTCAGTGACCTTACTGTAAACCAACACAAACATTGACACAAAGGATCACAACTCTTGTTCAGGGCTTGGAAAATTCAGGGCTTTCTATGAACTTTTTTTATGAGAACTGGCATACTCAAGAAATGGTCCCACGTCCCTTATGCTGATAAAAGTTCCCTTTATTATCTACACTCAAATTCAGCTTCTGAGAATACAGTCCCAAAGATGGTAATAAAATCTTTAACATTACAATCATTAATGTGAATTGAAGCAACGATAATCATGTGTACAGTCATAAGCAAAATCATTCTTGGAAATTTTAAAACACTCAAAAACTCACTCATAAATACTGGCATTTAAACACACTTACAATTGCAATGAAACACTCACACGGGGAACTGGAAAATATTAAGAGGCACTAAAGCTTTATAATAATATAAACAAGAGTCTATGTTCATGAAAACAATCCCACTAGTAACAAGTGACATACAAGCACAAAAAGTCTAAATGGAAGTTGTTCAACATTTATTTAGTAAGTAAACATTACTATCAATCAATACTGATGCTATGAAGACATAGACATATTTTTTTTTTTTTAATACTATTCGCCATCTCCCGCATTAGCGAGGTAGCGTTAAGAACAGAGGAATGAGCTTTAGAGGGAAATCCTCCCTTGGCCCCTTTCTCTGTTCCTTCTTTTGGCGAATCAAAATCGAGAGGGGAGGAATTCCAGCCCCCCGCTCCCTTCCTTTAGTCACCTTCTACAACACGCAGGGAATACGTGGGAAGTATTCGTTCTCCCCTATCCCCAGGGATAAGACATCAACATATATTACAATACAAATAATAACAGTACAAGTCAAGGATGCAGTACTTTCATCAAGGAAGTCTTCCTCTTCATCATTGGCTCTGAGAGCACGACGAGTCTCTGTGTCTGTGACAGGTGCCACTACCTCTTCCACTGTAGGTCCAGACTCTTCAAGCAATTCTTCCAAACGTGCCCCCAAAGCCTGCATGGAAATTTTTCCAGACTGGTATTTTACATTTCATAAAATTCTTATCTTCAATCTATATTCTAGCTCTACATTCACTGATAGCTTCATCTAATACAATTTTAGCTTTACATTACCTGATAACTTCATCTAATACAATGTCCTTATCATACAGTTACGTACATAACTAGCATGCTGGGGACATCCTAATTCTCATCACAATATTGATTCTGTAATAGCTACCCAAAAAACAAGTATGTCTAACTTTGCATTATGGTTTCTACAACTCTGAGGTATATGTGAAAGGATTCCATATTATTAGTCTATTTGGAATATGAAACTGGTCAACTAAGTTAAGAGGACTTTGAAGAGAATTGTCACATAATACAGTCTCAACTAAGATTTTACTTAAGGGAGCCTGTACAAGGTTGTCTTATAAGGTAATTATGCATGATATACGGATCCTACCTCTGCCCACTGGTAAAACATTCGTCCAGCAGCCCTCTGCATGACATTCATTCTCCTTCCTCCTGAATGTACTGCCCGAGAGTGAGGAACTGAAGGGCGATATAATGGAAGTGACATCTTGATCCAGGCAGGCCAAGCCCCATGATTGCAGCGATGTATAAAGTGAGCTATTTCCATTAAGAATGCAGCACGGGAAATTACTGGAGCACCAGGCTGTAAAAAGACTACATCTTAAGAGAAAGAGGAGTATCAGATCCTGTTTTAAAAAGCCATCCCATGAATCCTTACCATATCATGAAAGATAGAAAGAATACTGTACATGAATTGAAATAAAAAAAACAATATGAACTGACCAAGTCTAATACAGCAGCAATGAGCTGTGGATCTGGGACAGAACCAGGCTGGCAGCTCTCCAGCATGAAGCTGAAGCGTAACATTCCATTCCTCACAAGGTCCACAGGCACCAGCTTCCTCTCCCTTACCAGTACTACACTTGTCTCTCGCACTCCACCTTCTTGATCAAGGCTGTTCCGTCGGCTCAGATCTGGCAAAAGGCATGGTGCACTTGAAATACAGGGGGTTCCTGACTTATGAACAGGTTCCATTCCTGACACTGTTCATAGGACAATTTGTTCATCAATCAGAAAATATAAAGGAATAAATAACATTCAAGTAAATACCTGAACTTGATTGTAATAACACATCAATATTGTTTATTCAGAAGTAAACATAGTTAACAGAACATCATATCAAGCAATATTTAATGAAAAAAGATGCAGTTCCATCATTCATAAGTATTAGTAAGTGATTGTATGCTGGATAGGGAATTAAATATTGTTTTTGTAGCTTGTTCATAAGTATAGGTGTTCATAGGTCAGATGTTTGTAAGTTAGGGACTACCTTTATGTTTTTTGAAAGTGATTATCTCAGTCCCTTGAGGATGATTTAATAATGT
>JAUUDY010358234.1:0-11485 GCA_032361765.1 Panulirus inflatus
CAGACATATACATATATACACATGTACATATTCATACTTGCTGCCTTCATCCATTCCCGTCGCCACCCTGCCACACAGGAAATAGGAAATTGACTTTAGAAATTTCTGGTAAAGTTAATGAAGTAACTAAACAATGGTATGAATAAGCAGATGCTAGAAATTTCTGGTTAAGTTAATGAAGTAACTAAACAATGGTATGAATAAGCAGATGCTCCCTGACTTATGATAGGGTTGTCTTTTGATAAACCCATCGTAAGTTGAATATTTTGTCAAAAATACATTTAATTTGTATATTTGATACTATACATCTAACCTATCAAACATCATAGCTTCGCCTAGCATACCTTAAACGTTTTCAGAACACTTACATTATCCTACAGTTGGACAGAATCATCTAACACAAAAGCCTGTTTTATAATAGTGTTGAATATCACACCATCATAAGTCGAAGAGCATCTGTATTAGCAAACTGAATATTGAAAATATAATATGAGAAAATGACTAATGCACACAAATTTAGAAAGTTGATTTGGATTTACAAGTCAGTTAATCAGTGTTCTTCAGGTGTTTGTAGACCTGACTCTAACAAGAGGAAAGGTTATATGTAAAGAGAGACAATATGAAGGAGATAAATCCACAGCTTAGTGGTTAAAGGGAAGAAGTAGTTGTGTGTGATTAAATCTCCTTACAACTTAGGAGATGTGGGCTCTATGCTCTAGGGTGGTCTGCTGGTGGTCAGAACAGCCAAACCTTGAGTGGCCAGTCCCCATACAGAAACCGTGGGAAGCAGCAGCTTAAAACATGTCATCAGTCCAAACTTTGGGGGTAGGAACACATGCTGACAGCTCATGAGAACGCTGGCCAAAATAATCCATATAGAATAGACACAGAGAAGCAAGATCTTGGCATACAGAAATGTAAGGTTTAAGAGAGATTGTGCCAGGAGAATTGATGAGATAGAAGGCTTTTAATTCCACTCTACTTGATAGAGAGGTGAAGGGCGAGCCACCCCAGATGTGTTAGCAGTATTCCATACTTGGGCAAATAAAGCCCCAGTAGATATGAATTTGCAGCTCACAAGAAAAATAATTTTGGCACCTCTGCAACACTAAGCTTTTAAGAAGCAGATTTTGTTGTGTTGATTATGTGGGATATGCAGGACAGAGTGGAGGATATGTTTATGCTTCTACATGCACCTCTCAATTTAGGCATATGTGATTTATGGCATTTTAAGAACAATGCACTTGGTCCATTTACACCTTTTTCAGTTTATTTGGGCTTAAGTTTGGAATAATGCAGTCTTTATTGGGCTGGGAGGGTGGTGTGGCATAGCCAGCACCATGCAAAAAGCATATGTTCTCATGGCATGGATACAGTCTATAGTCACAAAGTGCTTCAGTATTTTGTACTGCAGTATTACATGTGTTTTGCCTCTTGGATCATGCCACCAAAGCATCTTATTAGTTATCCTGGTACCAGTAGCGGTAAGAAGTGTAATGTCATCACTAAGGTTGAAATGGATGTTCTCAAAGGTTATGAGAGATGTGAACAAACAGCTGATATTATAAGCATGCCTTTGGATTTAGGGTCTACTGAACAGACTATTTGTAATAGTGTAGAGAAGATCAAGAAGAGTTGCAAGAGTGGAACATTAATCAGTGCATCTAAGACCTCTTGCTCCTGAAGATATCGAGATATTGGACTTAATGTTGAGCATATGGATCGAACATGAAATTTGTCAGTGGAAGGAGGAACAGCGAAGACATTTAAAGGAAGTTCTGATTGGTTTTCAAACTTTAGGAAATGCCACAATTACCACAAAATGAAGATGACTGGTGAGGATGTTGCTGCTGAAAATATCTTGGGAACCCTCAAGACCATTATTGCGGAAAGTGGTTATTTTCTTAAGTAGATTTTTAACAGGGATGAAACTGGATTAATTTGGAAAAGAATGCATTCAAGGACATACATTTTCCTTGAAGGGAAGACTACACCCAGATTCAAAGCTGCCAAAATTGCATCATGCTTCTTGGGGGCAGTGCTAAAGGTGACTGTGAGCTTAAAACATAAATGGTCTACCCTTCAGAAAATCTTAGGGCTCTTAATGGAAGCATTGTTTGCCAGTCTGCTGTTATTCTTATCCAAAGAGGTGGATAATAGGCAAAGTTTTTTGCGATTATTTTGCTGCAAAGCTCCATGTAGAACTGAAGGAGTGCTGTGGAAAGGGGGACAACATCAAAGAAGTTTCTCTTCTGCCCAACACACACCTTTAATCCAGTCAGTGGACTGGGGTGAAATATCTATTTTCAAGGCCCTATTATTTACAGAGAACATTTGTGAAGCTCATGAAATCTACAGAGAGTAACCAGATGACATTGAAGGAATTCTAAAAGTCCTTCACCATCAGGGATGCCATTACGATCAAATGGTGAGGCCTGAAAAGAAATCATGTGTTAGTATGAGCAGAGTGTGACAGAAGCTTTTGCCCTTACATTTTACATGAATTCCACAGTTTTGATGCCAGCACCAAAGTATCAAGATTATGAGGTTGAGGAGGGTGATGTGGAGGGGCTGTTAGAATCACATAAGGAATTGAGAATGTAGCAATTGCATAAATAGAGAGGGCCTTGTATGGGATTTAATTGGGGTGTTTTTAAATTGAACATAGGGAAACAAATGATTCTTAGGGGTATATAGGTAACGGTTGTGTTTTAGTGCTACTGAAATTTACAAGGTTTCTGCTTCCCCACTCCAAAATGCTTCATGGCTTCAAATTAAGAGAAGAAATATGGTCATTATGATAAAGAGAACGAGTATGAAAGGGTGGAGAGGAGGAAGAACAAGTTGAAGCATAGAGTGGAATCACCAACATAAAAATGAATAGGAAAAGAAATAGAAGAGAGATCATGTATTGGGAAAAGAAAGAGAGTAGGTGTTGAGACAGAACCCTGAGGAACACTGTTAATAAGATAGGAGAGAGAAGGGGCTTCATCAATGACTAGTGCAATGGAATATTCAGTAAGGAAACAAAGCATTAGAGAACAGAGGGAAGCAGAGACACCAAAGGAGGGGGGCTTAGAAACCAAAGACTTATGCCACACTGTCAACTACTTTGGAGAAGTTGAAGGCTAAGAGAAAAGTTTCACCAAAGTCCCAGAGAGAGAAGAACTGAAGGTGAGTCACATAGGATCACGAGTAGACCTAGCACTTTAAAATCCATACTTGCAATCTGAAAGAAGAGAATGGGATTTTAAGTGCTTGAGAAGGTGAAAGTTTAGGAGGGTTTCAAATACTCTGGAGATAATAGAAGTAAGAACACTGGAGCAATAGCTGGATGGGTTGGATTGGTCTTTCTCATGGATGGGCTCTACCAAGGTGTGCTTCCAAGTGGAAAGAAAAGTCTGGGTTTTTGGTCAGAAACAAAATTGGCAAGCAAAGATTTTTAGTTCAGAGGCATGCTCCCGTAGAAGATGGAGGAGCTTTGCCACATGAGCCAGGTGCCTTGTCCACTCGGAGCTGGGAGAGTACCTGGATGACTCTGCACAAAGAAAATATAGTAGATGACATAGGTTCAGTGGGAGGAGATGGGGCAGAGGATTGTAAGCTGAACAATCCAGAGTTGAGTTAGAGGAAAACAGGGTACCAAAAAGAATGAGTTTATCAGTTGTAGGGTTAGCAGTAGACTGATCAGGTCAGATAAGAGGAGGAAAGTTGAATTGCAGTTGTTTGAGAATTTTTTTGATAATGCTTTTTGATAAAAACCAAAAAGGTTTGTCAGTAGAAGAAGTCAAGTAAGCACACCTCCTTTTTATGATAGTGTGCTTGACTCTTCAAAGAACAGCTTTCCAGTGGTTCCAGGGAGAAATGACAGTTGAGTGGGTTTCAGGGGAACAAAAGAGTTTCATGGTCTGTTATGCACCATCCCTGATGCAACAGACACCAGAGCAGAAATGATCAAACTATGATAGTGAAGAAAATTTAAGTGAAGATGGGATGTAGACCTTCATCCCAGCTAAGATAATCTCTGCTTTGCATTCAGCACAACACGAAGCATCTCAAGCAGATAAGCAGTACCCATCCTAGGGAAAGTCAGTAAAGGGACTGGGCAGGGATAACCTTTGAATGTTCCCAAAGTGCCAAAAATTTGCATTTTGGGTAGGGTGTTTGATTAATTGTTCCACATGCTTAAGGAGCCTGTACTTCACCAAGATCAACCCAATTGGAGCCTAACCAATCGTTATGGTGAACATGGAATCCCTTTGGTGGATGTGAAGAGGGCAGGGCTTCATGGCAAGAAGTCAAACAGTTGAAGAATTACATGCATTTGGAAAAATTATGGGGAAATAGATGAAACACAAAAGCAAGGTAAAAGAGTTTAAAGAGATTTTGAGCCAGATGGGAACAAAGTTAGGAAACTCAAGATCCATGAGTTGAGCAAGAAGTGTTTTTGTCACTATGAAAGGCACAAACTCCACCTTTGGAGTGGAAATGATAACCATAGCTGTATTTGTCCTTGATAAGCTAGAAGGAGGAAAAGAGTAATGGATCAACAGATGAGAAAGACTAATGGATGAATTTGTGTTTAATTCAGTCTTTTACAGGTAAACCATAAACTGACAAGAGGAAACAATATGATAGATCTTATCTTGGCAAATGACATGACCCTGTTTTCTGATGTGGAAGTGAATTATATGGGCTTTTTTTTCATAGTATCATAGAAATCACAACATACAATGTGGAAATGAATGTGATTGTGATGCGGTATGTGAGGACAATAACAGGTTTAGCAAAATGAGTTTTCACCATAGCAAATTTAGACTGGAGGGCATTTAGTTGAGGGATTGTAAGCACAAGTTGTAACAAAACCCTCAAGGAATGATAACGTAGTAACAGGCAAAGATATAATGTGAGGAGATAGAACATTTACTATGCTTATGCCACCCAAAGAGAATAGTGGATGATAAAGGATATGAAGGGACAAGTATCTGGTTGAAGCGAAAAAGAGAATTGAAAAAGAAGAAAAGGATAGCGAAGAGAGAGGATGAATAAAACAGCTTGATGAGAATATAATGCTGATGAAGAATTAATGAAATCCTATAGAAGAGAACAAAATGAATGAAGAGAGAGATATTCAGAACATGAACAGGAACCCAAAGTTACTATTCACATCCATGAACAAAGCAAAGAAAAGAAATAAGAAATTAGTTACTGGATCATTTGAATTGGATAAAAGTACAAAATTTACCTCAAGGAAATGTATATGTGTATTGAACAATACATTTTGTTATTCTGCTCAGAATGTAAGGAAAAATTTATGGATGAACTATTTAGCCATGATCGCTGAAAATGTAGTCTAAGTTACTGATATATTGGGAAGTTATATGATGAGAGGAATTGGTCAGCCAAAGGAAAACTCAGTTCAGGCCCCAGATGAAATCTCAGATGTCTTTCTTACAGAACAAAATTGGCAATAATAAAACCAGAAGTGTTAAGGATGAGGCAAGGTCTGGACAAAAGTGGAATTGCAGACACTCACAAATTGGTATATATAACACTAGTACAAGCCAGTCAGCATGACTTAACAATGTAATAAGAGTATTTGCAAGAGTGGTGAAAGAACACATAATTGAACTACATAAGTTAAGGCCTACATGAAATTTTACTTGGAAAAGGTATGCAAACTCAACTATTAACTCACAACAATGACATATGTGAAATTTTAATGCAAGGAAAGAAAATGAGCACTCCTTTTTTTTATTTTGCAAAGGCATTTGACAAAGTAAATCACAGAATCCATAGAAAATATCTAAACAAAACATCAAGGTTTAGGGAAGAAAATTGATGAAAGGGTTTTTAACTGACAGAAAGTTCAAAGTAGAAACGAATGGAGCCATGTTTGATGAAGGTGTTCCATGAGGTCTACCACAAGGAATGGTGGTAGCCTCAGTTCTTCTAATGAAAACGGTATCAGACAGGGATGAATGGAGATTCTTTTGCTGTGGATTCTTCCTTGATGAGAGTTCCTGGAGGAAATGGATGTTAAAGAGATGTAAATGAATAGACAGAAGACTTGTGCACTCTATACAAACGAGCAGAAATGATCCTGTTGGAATTTGAAGATAAATTTGAGCAAATAAGTTGAAGAAATAATACACTGGGAACATGATATGAAGGCCTTATAGAAAATGTGAGAGAGTGAAACATGTAGAAGATCCAGGTGTCATCATGAGGAAGTGAAATAGATATAACTGATCTGAGTTTCATTGTAAATGAGAAACTAGAATTCAGAGAACATAGTGATAGGAGAGCGCTATTGAGCCAAGTGATGAAAATTATGATACTGAAAACTTATGCTACAAGAGATAGAAAATTATTGATGAAAATGTTCGATTTGTACATAAGAAAGAATATTGAACAATAGCAGAATGACATGGCAATCAGTTTGGGAACTTTTTGATCTTTTTTATTAAGTTTGAGAGTTTTGTTTTTCTGTGACCCATTTGTTTAGTGCTACCCTTAAAAAAAATGGTGATCATTTTTATTTCTTACAAGAGCTACTAACTACTAACAGTAGTTTTGGGATTACCCTGTTTGGGACCTACTTTGGGTAGCTCCTCAGCTTGTTTTCCATAAGAGGACTTGTTGCACCCCTCTTTGCAACCAAAGTGGGGGTTGGCAAAGATCTTGAAGTTGTGATGATAACATGGCTTGGGTTAAAACCTCTCCAACCTGGAGTTTTGGCAAGGTTTAACATATACCCCTCAAATACCCTTATGTTACTTCTTTGAAAAGCTTCATGCATTATCTCTAGTTAAATATATCAAAGAATACCTTGAGATATCCAGGCACTAGCATGGGGAATGCTTTTTTGGTCTGCCCCGGCAGTTTGTTCTCTGTGGGAACAATTCATTAATGATTAAAAGTGGTTTTGGAAGCTCAACCTGGCCTATGTATGTTAGAGCCATGATATATATATGAAAAGAATACTTCTGTCTTATCTTTTCTGTGGAATCTTTTCATGAAGGAGTTTTATCAAGGTCTTTGATGCTCCTCACCACATTGTCAACTGTACTTTGGTATAGACATTGATGACTAATCTTCTGGGAGGTTAGGCTTACATCTTGCGAGGCAGAAGATTGCTAAGGTGTGACGTTATAAACCTTTTTAAGTTCATCATTATCATTTTTATTCATTTATAAGTTTTTCACCCTTCCAGTTCTTCCATGCTGCTCTGCTCTCATTACTAACTGGACAGACTAACCCTGGAGAGAAAGTGCCTTGAAAACTGAAAAACTGTTCCTTTCATGTGGTAATGTCTAGGTGATGTTGCTATTCTTCTTTTCTCCCTCTTTTGAAAAACCTTAATCTCAAGTGACTGTAGTCATCATTAGAGTTGTATCCTCTTTCCAAAGAAATGTGAGGTTGGTATCCTGGTGCAGTCTGACATCTGGGAGGATGGTTTCATTACTAGATGGTGACTGCTGATTAGGGGATAGTACTTTCATGGTAGACTGTTGCTGCTACCATTGATTGGCAGGTTAGTGAAAGTTGAGAAGTATTAACATCGTCATGCACTGTGATGCAAGTGCTACTTCAGTGTCTGGTTTTGAAGTTGGCAAATCTGAATATTCACCATAAGTGCATTAGTTATCTCTCAGCAGCCATGCCAAAAGGTGCTGTGCACTAGCCCTTTAAAAATTTTCTCTAGTCCCTCTTACACACTCCTGTCCTCTACTGTCCAGAAATATCAACCATTAAAACTGTAAAGTGTTTATAAATTTTTTTGGTGTATTTTTTTATATTTCACAAGTTCAAACGTAATCACCATTTATGTATGAATTGTTCTTTTTTGCGATAAATTAACTTCTGTACATACGATAAATGTCTGACCTTCAGTACAAATGATGTGAAGTGTTTTGATGGAAGTATGTGTTGTTATATTTAAGGATATCTAGGCTCTTGGAACATAAACTATGTTTGTTCAACCCCGTTACATTGTCGCACGTGTAATGCAAGGGTGCATGTGGCAAGTGTCTGGTCATTGCTTTAGATTATGACAAACTTGATGATACCTTAGTACACTGTGAATCCAACTTTGCGGATGATATTCATAATCCTGAATCAGACAGCAGCGACTACATGCCTGAATATGTTTTGGTGGCTTCTGATTGCTCTGCCTGGATGTGTGGGTATATTGCAAGGCAGACAGGCAGCACCCTACAACATTACTCTCCCTCTGCTGCCTCTTCTCAGCCAGGGCCAAGTTGTGCATATTAATGTTATGTTGTTGGTGCAACCATCTTCTCCTCACACCATCATTGATGCTAAACCTACTTCACCCCTTGCAACTTTTTAAAGCATATAACATCACATCAAAAGGCTAGATCGTTATAGTACATAGTTTTATTGTATTGGTATAATACAGGTACACCACCGATTTTTCAGCACTCTTGGTTCCAAAGCCTTGCCGGTTTAACCATTTTGCCTGACCAACCGTGGTCACATAATAATAATGCATCAGCATACCTCTAACCCACTGATTATATATCTACCATGTGTCTAAAGTATACCATGGACTGCTATAAATTAAACAAATGTTAAATGTTTCAGCACCCTAAGATGGTAAGTCTGTCCTTAGATTGATTGAATCCCATGGGGTCTTCTTCGTCTTTTGTTAGTGTTTTCCTAGGTGTGCATCGCCAGAATAATGCAGTTTTGTCTGCATTATACACCTGCTCAGGACTGAGGTGCTCATCAGCTATGAGTTTCACAAATTCGTCCAGATACTCTGCAGCTCCTTCATGGTTTGCAGACCTTTTTTCTTCTCACACTTTATTCATGGCAATTCCATGACGCTTCTTGAATCTTAGAAGCCATCCTTCACTATAGTCATGGTCATGTTATAATTTTAGTTTTTTATGGAACAACTTAGCCTGACCCATTATCATGCTACCTGACAAGTCCACTCCATCACTCCAACGCTGTCGAAACCATTCCCTCATCACTTGATTGTGCTTAGTACTCTTACCATCTCTCATAGTTATTCTAATCGTCATTTGCTTCTTAGAATTGCTGTCTGCATAGAATTTCAATATTTTCTTCCTTTGCTTCTTTATATTGCAAACAGTTGATGAACCAGTACTGTAGATGTCACACAGCTTATGCACTGAAACACCATGGTCCATTTTTTTTCAACAGTACTACTTGGATCGATATGGACTGGTGTATAATTATGTTTGACACCACAACTGACACTCTCATATGTCTTACAAGCCATAGCTAAGGTTGATTTTAAGCAAAATAAGCTAAGAATCTCTCAGAATTGCAGTATCACCTCCAACAAGTGAAGTGTAAAGAATATAAATAAGTGCATCTTACACACAACGCTATTTGTGGCCACCCAGTAAACTAGTCTGGTGGCCGTGGTAATTTCAGGTTTCCTCATGTAATTTTGTTGGGACTAAATGAGGTACCGAACCATCAGTTGCTGGAAATTCGGTGGTGTACCTGTACTGCAAAGATTATATTATTGTATATGTCCAGTATGTAGTATAACTACGTTGAATGGGGTTGGATAATTTTATGTAAAATGTTTTACAGACAAACTGTATATGGTAGCTAAAATCTAAATCACCATAATATACATAGACACTTATGCAAACCAATGAAATAATGATAAAAAAAAAGAAGAAAAGTTAAAAGTAATGGCAAAAAATAAGAACAAGGTAAACAATATATATGTTGGGATTGCTGGTCTTACTTTCTGTCTCATCAAAATGGAACTGCTGGGCTAATCCTGCCATCGTTTCCTTAAAAGCACCATACACCTATTCTAACCTTGCTTTTTTTTTCACATAAGTACTCTTGTCAACTCAAACATTTTTAAAAGTTATCATGACAGAGTCCAACAAATCTTTGTCCTCTAGTCCCTGGCATCATGGGGTGATAAGGAGCTCTAGGTTTCCGCCTGATTCTCCTGGCAATGAGAAGGAGGGCTCTGACAGCATTAGCACCAGCCCCTTCCATGACCTTTCCTTCTCTATTAGACATTCCTCTCCTCTCTTGAACACCATCTGTCTAGTACCTCTCCTAATATCTTACTTCTCTCTGAGACAGTTTCTAATGGTGTTCTCACAAGTCTTTTTTTCATATTCAACTGTAATCTCCACTCACGATTCTGGTTCAGAGGTGGTGTTTGGGCTTATTCCAACATCAACACACTTGTTGCATGCCTCAAAGACCTTGAATCCCCAAACTTTGATGTTATGTGGCTCAAGGTCTGTCTTCCAACTACCACATTTTCCCTTTGTTTTGCCTATTGCTCCCCTAATCCTACAAATTTTATATGTTTCTTTGACTATCTGAACTCCTGACTTGAGACTATGGCATCCTCTCACCCACAAGCGAGATCCTCCACTTCACGGATTTCACCATTCACCATAGAGAATTTTTGATTTCCTTCCATATGGATGGTAGAGGGATTGAAACCCTCACATTCTCCATTATCAATGATTTAGAGCAAATTGCCTCCAACTCTACCCATATTGCTGACTGTTGTCACCACTCTCCTGTTATTCTGGATCTATTTTTCACTTCCAGTCCTTCCAGCTATAGGTGCACAATCTTGTCTCCAAGTGGTTCATCTGATCACACTCATAAATGTATCTATTTTAATGGCACTTCCCCCTCCAGCAGCCCCTTCTAAGTATAAATACTGGCACCTCAGGAAAGCTGACTGGAATAACTTATGTAACTTCTGACTTTCCTTGAGTAAATTACTGTCTCTTATGTGGTGATACTTCTGTTTCTGCCAAATGCATAGCAGAGGTTATTCTTGCATTACTGGAAGCATTTATGCCCACTTCCTCCAAGATGACCATTCATCCAGTCCATGGTTAAACTATTCCTGTTCTGAGGCCATTCAGGCAAGGGATTAGGCATATCAGGCTTGGAAAAACTTGCCTTCCTCTAATTCTCATTCGGCTTTTAACATATCTATAATCATTCTAAGTATGTTATCTTTGAGGCAAAGCATTCCTTTAGTCAAAGGAAGTGCAGTAAGCTCTACTTTTCATCAGTTGATAGGTATTTCTGGTCTTTAGCTAAGGGCATCTCTGACAACTTTTGTTGATCTACCTTTTCTTCACTTTTCTGTTCTGATAGTACTATAGCTGTATCTACAGTAGACAAAGCAACCCTTTATGGTTCTCATTTCTCGTATCACTCCTCTGACTCCTCTAATTCCTTCATCCCCTGATGCTACTTTTACTCATCCTATGCCTCTCCCCATTATCTCTTTTCAGACTGTCTTAAAAGTGCTTCTCTCACTGGATACAAGCAAGGCTTATGTTCCTGTTGGCATCCATCCCTGTGTACTGATAGATTGTGCTTCTAATTTTGCACCTGTGCTTGCTTGCTAGTTCCATCTCTGTTTAAAAATCAAAACTTTTCCTTCTCCTTGGAAGCATGCATTGATACATCCCAT
>JAUUDY010358344.1:0-11485 GCA_032361765.1 Panulirus inflatus
CACCACACGTCTGGCCTCACCAGTCCTCACCACACCACACGTCTGGCCTCACCAGTCCTCACCACACCACACGTCTGGCCTCACCAGTCCTCACCACACCACACGTCTGCCCTCACCAGTCCTCACCACACCACACGTCTGGCCTCACCAGTCCTCACCACACCACACGTCTGGCCTCACCACATGTGTAGTAGCTGTTTTTCTTGTAAACATATTATGTTAATATGACCAGAGTCTTTCTGATTTTTTTCAAGTCGTGTAATATCTCTTTTTACTTGGCTGAGGAGGTTGTGTGAGACTCCTCCAAGGGTTGTGGTAACGTTTCCATCTGATTCCATCAAAAAATCCCCTGCAGGAGACGTCAGTAGAGCCGGCGGGAATGATCCTGGGTTGCTGGGTGATACTTGTAGGACGTCCTCAGCCTCGTAGAAAGAGATACAAGACGACTCATTAAGGAATTTAGACAGCAACTGACCACTGGGGCCTTTCGAGGCTATTTAGTGATAGTGGAACGTATCAGAAACTCACAGATTACTGTGGGGGTAAAAGTTAGGGAGGTATACAGGCAGATAACTCTGAGAAGAACCTGTAAATTATCAGTATGGCTTAGGAGGCGCAGATAGTTGTCGTGTCTATTCTTCTTTCCACCTCTCTCATTGGCAAATCGTTCCATACATCAGAAATCCGGTTAGAGAAAGAGTACTTAGAGATAAAACAAGTTCGTCTCCATTAGTGCGAGTGAAGTGGGAACGAATCAGATCATAACATGATAGATCGCTGTTATCAAAGCTTTTGATAATTCTCAATACTTAGACCTTAATTACTTTTCTAATCTAGACTGATTCAAGTCGTTTGATCTGTTCTCGTTGGATTTGTTCCTCAGCCCAGGAATCACCTTGATACCTCGACGCTGTCCTCTTTCCATTGTATTTTCCTTTTTTTTTTTTTTTAGGTAGAGTGACCAAAACTGAACACAGTATTCAAGATGGGGGACGAACCAGTGAATTGTGAAGAGGAAGGGTGATTTTTCTTGGACTTAAATTCGTGGGCCTTGCTTGTGTGTTCAAGAATTTTCTTCGCTCTTTTCACTGCTTCTGGGCCTTAGTCTTTTTCCTCATTTGCCTTTTGGAGTTCAGCCGAGTTCGTTAGTGTAGATTGTCTGTTCGTTTTTACTCCCGACATGCAAAACTGTGCACTTACTGGTATTAGAAATGATTTGCCACTTATTCCATCAGTTTGTTATGTCAGTTTGAAGCTGTAGACGGTTGCGGTCCTTTGTGGACTTATTTCCCAGCTTAGTAGCATCAGCGAATGTTGGTTTCTGGCAGTGTAGACCATTATCAACATCATTGATATATATAGAGAGAAAGAGAACCGGTCCCAAGATTAATCCCTGTGGCACTACACTTAGTACGTCTAACCATTCTGAGGCTTGACCATTTAAGGCCAGTCAACCAGTTTCTTATCCACCGAAGGACAACCTCATCAGAGCCATGTGACTTGGTTTTTTTTCTTCTATTAACCTTTGATGTGGAACCTCATCGAATGTTTGTCTTTTTTTTTCTTTAAATCTAGACAGATGACATCACCTGCTGTCGCCATACATGTTGATATTCTCGTCAAAGAAATCAAGCAGATTTGTCAGCCATGAGCGTTTGCGTTGTACACCAAGGTGAGGGCCGGTATTCCATGGTGGTCCTTTAAATACTTTATAATTTCATCTCTAATAATAATTTCCATAAGTTTTCCAAATTCGACGATAATTTCTTGGCAGTGACATATTTCCTCTTATTTTTGAGTATCGGTGTTACACTGGCAAACTTCCGCTCCTCTGGAAGTTTTCCTGTAGCAAGTGACTTAAGTAAAGAGTTGTAGTCAAAGGGCTTCACCGTCTCATGTTTCATCTCTTTTCATTGTCCTCAGACAAAACTTTTCAGGGTTTGCCTTTTTAATAATTTTTCATTCTGTTTATTACTAATGTCTTTAGCGTTTTGTGGGTCGTGTCTTCGAGAATAAATAAAAAAAAAGCCATTTAAGATTTTTTTGTCATTACTTCGCTGTCTTGCACCAAACCACCGTTCTTCGTAATTAATGGACCAACTGAGTGGGTAATGAATCTCTTGTCTCTAACTGTGAAACTCTTTCTTTCTTTCTTTTGTCGTATGATTCTCTTGCTTTCTTTACGCCAATTTACATAAGTATGTTGGTTATTGTCTCTTTTGAGTTTCTTATGAGCTAATTCCTTTGATAAGACACTTTTTTTTTTCACCTTTCCATCAACTTGGCTTCGGTTTCGAAATAGACCGTCTGCTACACTTTGGCACGTATGATCCCTCTACTGCTTTGAAAGTTTTACTGAAGCTTTTCCAAACTACGTCCATGTCGTGTTAGATTGACTATATCATCGCAGATCTGCCTTTCAAGAGCAATGTGAAGATCATTCAAATGTGCATGTTTGAAATTGGGTATTCTTTTTTTTTCCGCGACTTCAAAAGCATTTTGTCGGTCATCACTTGTGCGAACCTTTTCTCCAACTTCAACATGATTAACGAGAACCACATTTGTACTTAGGACTAAATCTAATATATTCTCGCCGCGAGTAGGTTTCTCGGACTAATTGGACTTGGGCATTATCAAACAGATTTAGGTAGAGTCTCTGCTATCGGAGCTACGGGAAGGGGAACCTCCCCATATAGATGCCAGTATGTTAAGATATACGACTGTGATAAATAGACTCTTGTTCATTACGGATTTCTGATCATAAAATCTTTAATCTTGGAAAAGAAAAAAGACGAGAGAATCTGATAAAATCTAGTTATGTGGTTATGACAGCTAGAGACTGAGTGTGAACGAATGTGGCCTTATTTTGTTTGTTTTCATGGCGCTACCTCGCTGAAGCAGGGGGTGGCGATGCTGCTTCCTGTGTGGGACGGGGTAGCGACAGGAATGGATGAAGGCAAGCAAGTATGAATGTGTACATGTGTATATATGTATATGTCTGTGTATGTGTATGTATACATTGAAATGTAGATGTATGTGTATGGGCATTTATGTATATATATATGTGTGTGTGTATATAAGTGGTTGGGCCATTCTTCGTCTGTTTCCTTGCACTACCTTGCTGACACAGGAAACAGTTATTAAGTATAATAATAATAATGATATGAAAAAATGCATACCTTTTTCATTGCCACCCTCGATAGTAAAAAGAATTCTGCCGTTAGGTGAAGCCGGATCATCATCATCAGAAGCTCTTACAACAGTGACTGTATCTCTGGGCTCATGAAATTCTGTTATCATTGTACAGCCTTCACGTTCTTCAAAAACTGGGGCTTCATCATTTATATCTGCAACTGTTACACTGAAATGAAAATAAACTACATCAACTATAAGGTTATACATTACCTAAATATCTCGCACTAATATATCAGAGAATACTGCAAGCTTCGTTTTCATTTTTATATGCATAAATGCATTATAATTGACAAAAAGTAAATCTGAGCACATAAGGCCACCTCTTTGTCTGATTCTGACACTACCTCACTTATGTGGGAAACAGCAAATATGTATGAAAATACATGCATTAAGTGTTAGTTTCATGCAGTAATATAAATCATCCATACTTATATAAAAAGCATAGAACTTGAAACCATCATCACAATTGTTAAGATGAATCCATCCTTCCAGAGGAAAATTAGCTAATAATGCTCTCTGATTACATCTGACCATCATGTGTTGTAAACATATACTGCTAACCTTGTTCCATGGTATCCCTTTACACTAAAATATATTCTTTCTCTTCTATCTGATTTCCTCCTCTAACCTAGCAAGGCAACAATCTCAGTGTACAAAACTTAAATGGAGAGTTTACCATTAAAAAAAGCTGTTTATTCCTAAAAGGAATAAATAAATATTTTAAATCCTATTAACGTTGATCACTTACCCAAGTTGCATGAAGGCATTCCTGGACTCGCCGGTAGAGTAACCAAACTGATAATTATCCCAGGCTTCGATGAGGAGATTAAAGGTATTGAGTTCTTCACGATTAAGTTCAGACGCTACTGTTATTATACCCTTATCAGGATCAATCTGCAATAATATAACAGTAAATTCTGAATATCACCTTTCAATTAAGACAGATATGTTTTCAAATGCATACATTTATTATGGACAATCTATGGAAGTCTGGTTATGCATTTTTAGTTAACTTGGCTAATGGTGATCTTTGTTTTGATATAATCTCATGATAATCTCATAAGACTAAAAATCTTTACTTTTACTGCAAAAGTACAAGAAGTACAACAGCAATAATAATAAGTAAAGCTACCAAAACATACTTATTAATTCTCATTTTGTTAACAGTCCATGACTATGAACAAGGAAAATGTCATCTGCACTGCAATTAAATGAAAATTATGGTTTACAGTACGAGAAGCTTATTAATAACAACCAAAAACTAACCTTAAAATTTCCATGTGATGATTTTCTGTCAAGGAGATATGTAACAAGACCATAATCATCTGAATCTGGGTCAACAGCTTTAACAACAGCTACCTGAGTGCCAGGTGGTGCATCTTCCCGGATGGTCAAGTTTGATGGAGGGTTGACAAACACAGGGTTGTTGTCATTCTCATCAATTACCTATTGAATATTATTCATTTTTATCATAAAACATAATCTTATTGTAACACTGAAATAAAACTGCATAAAATTTGTACACATACTAGCAGAACTGAGATAGCTTGGCTACAGGGAAAGGAAAGAGGCCTTAAATTTGCCAACTTTGGAAGAAAGAAGAGTACGAGGTGACCTGATCACAACCTGCCAGTGGCCTTTAAAGGTGAGGCACTAAAGGTTAAGAAGTGGCACTCTTTTACAACACAATGTCTCAATGATATAAAATCAAAACTAACAAAATGGTTGCAGAGATATATCTAAACAAAGTTCTCAGGGATATTCACTAGTAATATTGATGTATAAAGTAGTTTCCTTACCTTTGGCTTATAAAAGGGATTACATAAAAAGGTGAGTCATTCTAAAAATATTCAAGGACATTCACTCACCTGGACTACAACATCAACTAGGCTTGAGCGAGGAGGTACACCAGAATCAATGGCACGAACAGTAAAGTTAAGCCATGAGAACACTTCTCGATCTACACGATCAGCAACTACAATCTCTCCAGTCTCACGATCCAGGTTCACAAGAGAAAGAATTTCAGATGGTCCCTGTGAAGAGGAAGGCATAAATAAAAGATGCATGGAGACCTGTAAAACATAATTCAAGCCACAAGTAAGATATCTTTCATAAAAAGCTCAAAATGGATAATGTAGTTAAGCTCTCAAACAGGATTGTGTGAAAATTGAAATGTAGCTGTTATTAGTGATATTTACATACATGAACAGTATCAATTTAAAAAGGACTACTTAAGAAATTGAAATACAAACAATATTACTGATATCTATAAACATAAATAGTATTTATTACCATCAAACCTCATGCATTTAAAAAACTAAAATCTATTCTTAACAGAGCTAGCAAAGCAAAAAGTAAAACAACTCACTTGTAAAGAATATGTGATGGTACGATTTCTATCCACATCATCTGCTACAACAGTCACAATTGTTGTTCCTTTTTTAGCATTTTCTGCAACACTCCTCCGATAAAATGATTTACGGAACTGAGGATCATTGTCATTAGTGTCTTCTACAATGACAGTAAATGTTGCAGTAGCTGTCTGCTTCCCTGTTGCAGCTTCTATATCCTCACATATAAGACCAAGACGGATCACTTCTACCTGCTCCCGGTCCAGCTGCCTCGCAGTTCGAATTACACCTTCCACTTGACTAATCTCGAAAGCACCAACATAATCATACTCTGATGGCTGTGGATGAATTCAGTTATCATAATTAGAGTACATACTATAAATATAAAAATACTAATGTCCTCCATAATATAAGGACCCTTCCAGAAAGGGGCCTTGTGGTAATTATGAATAAGGTAAACATCAATTTCTAAAGTCTGAAAAATCTTTGCACTCATTACGGGAAGCCCTAAGAGGACTGAATATAAAATTCCAAGGATAGGCTGATATGTTGTTTGTGTGCCATACAGCAATGTCATAGGGTTCCCCTGACAACCCCGTCTGGTCAGTTACACAGGACACAAGCATATGACATTGTTTGACACATGATACAAAAAGTGAAGGGCAAAAATAACAAGAACAAAAGAGAAGGTGAGCAGATAAAGATTTCTAACATTTTAAAACTCAATTTCTTTCATGACAAGGATCACACCATAATAATGGATATATGTGGATGATAAAAAGAGGATGTTGGGCATCTGTTTGCAGGCTTCCAGTTGCCATTTACTGGTGTCTGGGAGATATAATTTCTAATAAACTATGAAAGGAACAGGCTAAGTTCCTGAGATTCCTGAGCCCTAAGTTTTCCATGGAAAGATTCCTGATGTGCAAGTCGTGACTACTTCATACACTTAATTGATAAGCAACCATGCTAAATTCCTTGGCAAATATTCTATGCAATGCTGCTTGCTAATATCGACAAGGATAACAATCACTTGTAACCAAATTTTTTTTTTAAATGATTCTCCATAATTGAAAAAAGAATGAAAAAGATAATGGAGAAGCAGCATATTTCTAATAATATTACACTTATGATGCCAATATTCTGATACATAAATGGTGTCCATAACATGAAGATTTTTTCTTGATGGTCTGCTTTCTTTTCATATTAAGTTTAATGACTATTATAAAATCTTCATAGCTGTCTTTCAATTATCTTCTTAAATTTCAGTAAAATTATGTAAAATCCACTGAATTTAACTTCTCTATTCATCCCTCATCCTCATCTCATCCACCCAGTTTACCTTTCCAACACGTGAGCTTCCACTTATTTGTACATTCCGTTAGCATATTCTTTTACTGTCTAAACCTAAGGCATCAGTTTCATCCGTGTAAAAGTTTTCAAATGATACACTGGGGTGAATATTAAGGAAGGTGAACCTGGTCAGGGAGACATAGGGCATTGTGGTTGGTCAGGATTAGGGTGGATTGTTTGGATTAAGGAAGTGTAGATATGAGAGAGAGAGGGTTCTTGGGGAAGAGAAGTATGGAATGATTAAACTGGTAGGTCTAAGCTAACCCTCTGAGTGCCATTCATGCTTACTTTCCTACCTGTATCTGAATGGGTTGGTGGTTTATAGTAGCATTTATATATGCTACAAGTCACCTGCAACTCAAATTAGCCCACACCTAAGAAAACTCGTGAAGCATCTATCATTCATATATCACAACTGTGGGATGATGCCATACTCCCATAGCAGCCACACCCTGCTAATCTACTGTATCAGAGGATCATAAGAAGTGACTCCGAATGTAGTATTAAAGGAAGACTTGATTTCCAAGTACAGCAGAGTTAAGAGGGGGAGATTAAATGATCAGTACAAGCTTCATTTTAATAGCAGTGGAAGACGAAGAAGATCTAAAATCCGTAGCGTTGTTACAAGGTTCAAATATCTATAAAAGTAGTTTTTATCCATTTCAAATTTACCTGATTTCATCCTTCCTGGTAAAGCACCTTTTTTTTTAGCTTGGGAAGCACTAGAGGCATTAAGAGTGATCATCTACATTCCAAGATTATGTTCAGATATGGGTGGAACAACTGAATTCAAATGGAGTTCTGTACTGACAAAAGGATAACAGTAACATCTGTTGATTATCATGGGAATCTTGATTCGTGTAGGGTTTGAATCATAATAGCTATTTTGGATTGGGCTGGTGAGTCTAAAGCAAACAGGATTATGGATTAGGGTACATTGTGAACAAATCTGTAACAAGACTGTGATACAAGAGCAGAGTTGGTGATCAAAACTAAGCTGGATCTATTGAATATGCTGTAGGGTGTGAATCAACACGGTTAGGCTGAATTACAGGTTTCTCATTAGGGTAACATATCTGGAATTAGGGAGAGGATTTAGATAATGGAGGGGGGTTATAATTTGGGTGGTGAGCTTGGCTTAAGAGTTATGGGTATGGATAGATGTAATGGATTAAAATTACAGACAGTAGTAGGATGTAACATCAATAAAGTGTTTTACCCCAAATCTATCTTTCTTGCCCAGTAGCATTCACAGAATGATCTTTACCTTAACAATGGCACCCTCTTCATTTCTGGCTTCTGAGTTATCTGCATCAAGGGAGTATCGAAGTCGAGGCCGAGCATCTAAGTCAACTGCCTCAACTTGGTGAACATAGAACCCAATATCTTCATTTTCAAACACCCTGATTGGAAAACAATTACTGTAAGTAATTCATCAATAGAAAATAATTCATATGCATTACACTTCCCGGTTACTAATGCACCTTTAAGGTTATGTTTGATTCTACAGGAAAATTATGAGACCTACATTACATTTATTTTCATACAAAATGGCTTGAAAAAGAAATAAAAAATTTTAAATACTTATCTTGAAACTGATTATACAATGAAATATATATAGAACTGTAAGATTTTTATTCTTTTCCCACACACCTGACAGTTCCAGGATCAATGAATATGGGGGGTTTGTTGTTAACATCAAGAATTGTAATGTTGACAACGGTCCTGGCCTGGAGCTGTGCATTGCCTATACCACCATCGAGGGCAATCACTTCCAGGATATAAGTGGTGGCCCTTGGCTCTGTCCTGTCAGGATCAAGAAGGGCACCCTGAGCTACAGAGATCACTCCTGTTTCTGCCTCCATAACAAATTTGTCTTGTGCTCCATGTTGAATACGAAAGACAACCTTCCTGTTCACGGTAGAGCCATCCTGGTCCTGTGCAAATACCTATAAAAGGAAATAAAAAAACAATAAACAAAAGGATTAAAAATAAATCTATAATGCTTAATGTCAATATGAATCATCAAAAATATGGTTCTTGGCTAATATGGACTTGGAGACATAAAACTTTTTTATTTGAAGTGGTGAATGGTGTATCTTTAGCTGGTCTTAACTCACTGATGCAGGTATGTGATCAGAGTGTGTGGATGCTCACTTGTATTCTGATTATGTTTTTCTTTAGTTGTGATCTTACAACACCATGTGCTATCATGATGTTCTATATTTTTTCTTCTGGAGTTTTTGAAATGAGCAAGGGTGCATGAAGCATGTGCTGCATGTAAAACCAACAGATCTTTATCCATGTTTTTGCCTCATTACTGCCATAATGAATGACTTGCATGTTGGAAATGAATCAGAAGTGTCAAATATAAAGCAATACAGTAAAAACCTCTCCCTCTTTCCCTATCAACTGCAGTGTACCCCTAAGATTCTAGTCTCCCATAATTTTTCCCCTTTTCATCATCAATTTTCTTTCTTCAAAAAATAACCATATGCATTCTTCCACTGACGACTCAACACTGCATTCTGTGGTGTCTCTCCAATCTATCTTTCCTTGCTTTATCTGTCTCATCTTGCCACAATACCTCTATTAACTCAATCAAGACATGGCCTTAAAACCTCTGAATGTGGTTCAACTACTAAAGTCCAACAAATTTTCAATAATGTCAAACAGTGTTTGACCTTTCTCCATGTATGAAAAAATCTTTATCAGAGTGTTCGACAATCCCTCTTAAGAGCTTAAAATGAAAGCCACATTGAAAGTACTAACATCTTTGAGTGGTGCCATTAACATCACCTACATTACCATACTTTTATGATTGTTTCGTTTATAAGTGCATTCTCAGGTGGCATGTTTCCCTTCATATGAATATGTATGTCTTCTCTTTATACAGCACAGTACAGTATTAGTATACTGAAACTGTACAATATGGTATGTGGTATATCCCTCCTAAACTACTGTACAGTATTGATTTTTCTGTTATGGCCACCCCTTAAGGAAGGTCTCCTCAAATACTGGAAACTGTAAAGCGAATATATTTTGTAAAATTTTCTGGGTTTGTTGTTATGAAATTGCCTTACTTTGCATGATAAGTGTGTGTGTGTGTGTGTGTGTGTGTGTGTGTGTGTGTGTTATGAAGACAATGGATAATGAAAATGCATGAGTTAAGTTTCTGAATATCTTTTGGTTTTATCTCAAATGTGGCCCATTTATAAGATTATTGCTGAACATCTTTATGCTTTCCATGATTTTCGTGGAAAACCATCTTCGCCACAAAATACCAGTTTCAATCAATTTCAGTACCAGATATAGAAACTTTAACATCTTTTCATACGAACAAAATAAATAAGTCACGAGAGAAATTTGTTTTGCAAGGTGAAATGTATTAATCATTTACTAAATGCAGATGTCATCTGGTGACACACACAACCCGACCCATATTTACTTCGCTGTTAAAAAAAAAATGACAATGTGTAAGCCAGGAAAGATCACCTACAGGTTAAAGTTCAACACCTCCGGCTAGTGGTTTACCATTCTGACAGATCCGAACATGCTGTTTTGAATAATCTAATTCTCTTGATAAGTGCGTATAGTAGTTTGGCTCACCAATAAACAATGCAACTACTTTACAATGTCATTTTGCCATTACTGTACATAGTCATTATATTCACAATCTTTACGCAACAATAACATGGAATCCTGTAACGGTCAAAACAACCACATCCTTATGAAATTCAAGTTTTTTTTTTAAAAAAAAACCTTGGTATCCAAACCTTGACGAACATCTGAGTCGTTCACATCCTCTGAAGGCGTAGTACACAACGGTTAACAAAAGAAACCCTGAGGGTGATACACATTTCCGAGCGCCCTCGTTACCGCATCTTTCCCACATCAGTCGACTGACGTAGGCAGAGTGTTTCATGAAGTTTCCGGTCCCCAAACAGAGTAAGGTAACTCCTTTGTTCATCCACGATCTCTTAGTTCTTGCTGCTCTGTGCTTATCAGAAGTGACCCCATTCACAAAACGGTGAGGTGTCTTAATTCACAACCTTACCAGTCTACGTATTTCCATTAGGAATGTGTCGAAAAGAAAGCATTTAAAAACTTACACTGTAGCCGACTCCCATGTCCTACCCTTCAATTCTAACAACATAAATACTTAACAACAGAACAAAAGGGAAAGTATGATAATTCTTTACACAATGCTGAATCTTTTACGTATTGAATTATGTATTTAAGTAAATACTTTCACGATCCAGTTTATTTTCTTTTTGGCAAGAAGTGGAGGGAACGAGACGTGGGAGACCAAATTGGAGGTGGAAGGATGGAGTGAATAAGATTTTGAGTGATCGGGACCTGAAAATACAGGAGGGTGAAAGGCGTGCATGGAATAGAGTGAATTGGAACGATGTGGTATACCGAGGTCGACGTGCAGTCAATGGATTGAACCAGGGCATGTGAAGCGTCTGGGGTAAACCACGGAATGTTTTGTCGGGCCTGGAGGTAGAAAGGGAGCTGTGGTTTCGGTGCATTATACATGACAGCTAGAGACTGAGTGTGAACGAATTTGGCCTTTGTTGTCT
>JAUUDY010358565.1:0-11485 GCA_032361765.1 Panulirus inflatus
ATATATAAGTATGTGTGTGTTACGTACATATATCTGCGGTTTTTGCATGTATTCAAGGGACAGCCCATGTATATATACATCATTTATCAGTATGTACATCCATACGGAAGGTAGCACTGTGTACTACAGCAACCATTAGGAATTTGCAACGACAGGACATAGCCACGCGTCAGTTCCCAGTTACTGGAGAGAAACGATATTCCGTCCATGACCCAGATAGCAAAAGCTTCAGCTGACAGGAAGCCACACCAAAGACTGGCATTCAATCAGACCCCAGATCCGTGACTTGGGTTGGAGGAATATTCTGATGGGGCTGTTGAGGCTGCTTCCTCTGTAACACTGGCGTCGACTGAGGAATGAGGGATGATAGAACTATACTCGATCTCAAAGTTGTTTATTTTGGGATCCAAGTGCAAGTTCGAAATAAGGACAATCTATCGAAAATACCTCGATTGCAAATGATTCCAGGGAGGAAAGATATATTACAGATAAGACTGTTAAACAGGTCAGAGAACTTGTATCAACTGTCAAGCAGAGATGGACACGTTGATGTGGATCATGTTGTGGACTGTGTCACATACAGGAATTCATTTTCAAGCAAGTCTTTGTTCTCAACCGAAGGGCAACTGACCATCACCAAATCCTGAGGAAAAGGAAGTAAAGAGCTTCAACCGAAATATATTTCTAGTTTAGAAAACGTGAATAAAAAAAAAAAGTGTGGAGTTTCTCGGATATCTCTACCAAGCCATAACCCAGCCATTTACGTAACCCAGCCAACTCTCCCCAGCCAAATCCCAGCCATCTGCCTAGACATCCATTTAGCTGTATCCTAGCCATCTAACTGGACATATCCCAAATATTTGTCCAGCCATCTACCTGATAATATCCTAGGCATGTCCCAGCAATCTACCCAGCTATTTGTTCCGTTAGTGTGTCAGAAGATGATAAAAAAAAGACAAACATTAGATAACTGTAATTCTTTCGGCCTCATCAGACTGACTTTGGGTGATCACTTAGAAGTTGAAACACTAAATCAATATCAACTGTTTGTTCCTTATCTTTTCTTCTTTAGAAGTATCTTTCTCAAATTGTATGTAAACGCTTTAGATTAACAGCAACGTTACATTTAACAGATTATCTTTTCTTATGTATTCCTCTATAGAGAGATGCATAAAACCTTTTTAATACGACTTATCTATAGAACTTAACAAGTGATAAAACCTCTTTATTTATTGATTTTTTTGTTGTGAGCATCCCAGCCTTTTAACACACGCCAACAGCATTAACTTGAATAATGGAAGTCAGCTACATCTTGTGTCCAGCTCGTACTTATGATTATTTCTCTATGTTCGAGGTTTCATTGTCCAGAACAGTAACAAGCGTACGTTAAGTACTTCACAGAATCTGTCAATCAAAATCAGGAAAATTATGATTACACAAGACGTTAACAACATTCTTAGGCAAAATTTTCGCTAATCATTGTAGAGCCTTATACATATATAATCAATTCCAAAAAAATCTGCTTTCTATTAATTTTAGTAATTTTGTACCTTAAAGGTAACACCTGTCAACAAAATGAGAAATCTGTAAAACGAATGTGACGCTGTATGATATATTTTTCGTCTGAATCCTCATATTTGTGAGGCAGAGAAAAAAGTATTATTCATTTTTTCCTGAGAAGTGACAAATTCCTTTGTAGAGGAGGATTCACGTCGTTATCCAGCGGAATTGATGCCGGGCAGAGGGTGAAGGATGATACTGGAGGCCTGGGAGATGGGATGTGGGAGAGCTGGGAGGTCGAGGAAGACATAGAGAGGTAAAATAAGAGGCTGGAGACCTTGTGAGACACGGGCAGGGGAAATATAGAAGAATGAGAAGTGTTAGAGAGAGATTGGCAGAAGAGATATAGGTAACCAGAGAACGTCAGAAGGACGGGAGGAAGAGATAGACTGAAGAGGAAAAGAAGGACTCAATGGGGAGATAAAGGAGACTGGTTAAGCATGAGGAACAAAGGAGATAAACAAGAGATTTGTTCCTGACGAAATCCGTTCAAATGTACCGGCATCTTATCCCTCCAAAGAAAATGTTCCTTTGCTGACTCATGAGTTCGTATTTCCGGCAATATCTCCTTAAACCAGTTGTCAACAGACTGTGAGAAATCGTAACAGTGTTTTTTCTTCCTCTTTTACGAGTATGTTATACCAAGAGAATATACCAGCGTATATTCTTCCTCTTATTCGTATATTCTAAACAACATTGAGATATATCTCCAGAATGTTTTTGATGCTAGACTCTCCATGATGTTCTGTGGCTAAGTTGAGTTCTTCACTGATGACTTACATGTATAGAACATGACTATTTATAACCTCAGGCAATTTGGGTCACGTACAAAGGTACACATATACATAAAAATGGAGACTGGAATTTCAAACACACACCCACAGACACAGAGATACTACGCCAGCACGTAAATCGTCATTCTGTAGATACTTGTGAAAGAAAAAGAAAAAAAAAATTATATCAGAAAATCCTCACGTTACGAGTTGTACCACCAGAGAGGCAGGCAGCCTGGGGTGAGGTCAGCCACCCAGTAAACTCGAGTAAACAAACCCTTTGGTGTACACGGTGAGGCTGAGGCCTCCTGCTGGTAGGGCAAGGGAGGCACCTGCAAGTTGCTGCTAAGACGGTAATATCTGACGATACCTTTTCACTCCCGTTAGTGAAGGAAGTAATTTTTCTATCATGTCAGTGGCAACAGTGATGAAAAATTCTCATGATTGGAGTACGAACAGTGGAGGTCCCTTTCAGCATTAACACAACGAATGGCGAAAAAAAAAGAGGTCATTTATCAAGCTACGATGAATACGTATATTATCAGAACAAAGACAATTATACAAATCACTGGAACAACAAAAGAAGCAGACGAATGAGTGAAGCTCACAACATTAGCTCTTGTCGGAACCTCAGCGTGACAACTGCTCACAAAAAGAAGTGAAATGTTGCTTGGCGAGCCCATCCGCAGCCATTAACCTATTTCAGAAAATGGAAGAAAACTTACACAAGTAATTAATTCCTATTTCTTTTCAGGGTTCTGGGTATTTGAAACGTTTTAATAATTATTTTTCGTTATGATTATAAAGTTGATACGTCAATGAACTTTCGCAGAACATAAGATTTTCTATTTAGTTTACGAAGCACAAGAAAAAAAGAATAAAAACAGCCAAAAGCAATTCATTAAAACTTAGCTTGACATGTGATCTATAACTGTAAGAGGATTATGTATTATCTATAACTGTAAGAGGATTGTGTATGCTGGCTGATGAAATGAGTTTTGACTAAGTGACCAACTGTTAGCTTGATCAGGTCACTCCGTCATACCTTGATCTGGTCACTCTGTCATGCCTTGATCTGGTCACTCCGTCAAACCTTGATCTGGTCACTCCGTCATACCCTGACCTGGTCACTCCATCATACCCTGATCTGGTCACTCCGTCATGCCCTGATCTGGTCACTCCGTCATGCCTTGATCTGGTCACTCTGTCATACCTTGATCTGGTCACTCCGTCATGCCTTGATCTGGTCACTCCGGCATGCCTTGATCTGGTCACTCCGTCATGCCTTGATCTGGTCACTCTGTCATACCTTGATCTGGTTACTCCGTCATGCCTTGATCTGGTCACTCCGTCATACCCTGATCTGGTCACTCCGTCATACCCTGATCTGGTCACTCTGTCCTTCATCAGTTGTCGCCGTCTTCAGCACATAGCACACTATTCAAGGTCAGATTCAGCTTTACATAACCGGATGCAATATCCCGCCTCCAGATTCATCTCCAGCCCTAGTCTTACGTCCACATATTAAGCAACTTTAAATTCTATCTTAAAGTGGGCATCCCTTGCATAATGAAGCAGCCCGGCGAGTTTTCGTACGTGTCAAGGGCAGTCTAAGGAGGAGGAGGAGGCCGCTGAGAAAAACTGACTCGTCTTCCATAAAACTGGAGATGCTATTCCAGGAACAGTTTAACGGCCGGCCCGAGAATCTGGCTCTCCACTGGCCTTAGATTACAATCTTATTGTTGAAGTATCCTCAAATTACTCCCTCCCTCCTCGCACAGTACAATTAGGTAATGACGCACACACGAGAATGATGCGTGGAGCATCATTAAATTTTTTGATGTTCCATGAATCCTTCATCCCCTTCTGAGGGAACCTTTCTAGATCTTCTCCCACAGCCACTCTATTAACATCCTGCCTGTTGCTGGCCACTCCAGGAGCTTCGCCTGTCTAGGAAGCCTCTTTCTACCCATAAATAAATCAGCAGGTCAGAGTGAAAAAACGTGTATACCACATACAGCCCAGGTAAACCCAGCAGGATGATGGACACGAAGTGTAAACAAGTTGATTAGTTTCCCTCCATAAGTGTTTGTGGAGGGAATCAATGAGGGAGGTTATTGCACACAGGTTCAAGCATCCGTAATATTTTTCCTGCTGAATTAGACACTTGAGATGACTTCAAAGGTTTTATAAACGTCAGTAATTGGCTGCTATGATTTTTTGGTATTAAAAATTCATCACACGATTATCAAAGCAGTTCAGCAGAGATGAATCTATATCATCGGCGTCTAGTACTGGAAGGTGGGGAGGAAAGCTAGGGCAGGAGGTCGCTGAATGGGGAGGAAGGCTAATGATGAGGGAGGGTGTCGAAGCACGGAGGGAGGAATACAGGGAAGGAAGAGCGGGAGGTGGTGAAGGCGGCGAGATAATGCAGCTCCGGGAGGCCTTAACTGAAAAAAAGAAAGTGAGTTCTGCTTATACCATCATCCTCTTCTTTTCTGTACTCCTTCTTTCCTGTTATTACTTCTTATTCCCCTCGAACGGACACTTTATTCTATCCCCTCATCCCGCTCTCATCCCTATTGTACAATTCTCTCTATCCATCCTCACTCATCTCTCCACCCTCGTGTGTTTTATGTTATTCCTATTTCCATTTCCCCTTTTCATTCACACATTTTCATTCATTCACTGGTACGTACAAAATATCTTGCATGATATCACTTTGAAGTTCTTATCTGTCAGCTACTACGATGTATTTTTTTATTTATTGTAAAATCTCAGTTTGCATAACTTCGTTAGTGATATATACAACGCAAATTCTGATCATTCGGAGTACAGACTACATTGTTCCGTGAAGCATTTTCACCACGGCCTTAAGAGTTCTGGATTTTGAGTAATATTAATCGGCAATAGCAGCGTAGCGTTCGGAAAATACATTAAGAGTGGTGGAGGAGTGTGAACAGGAGCGTTTCATCATATTCTACGATATTTGATAAGGCTATAATAGTGTCAAGGACGATGAATATCAGGGGATTTATCTGGTTGAAGCAAGTAAACACAGGCGAGAGTCGAGACACTTCTCGAGAACTAACAGAAATTATTCAAAACCTTACGAAGCCTTCCCGACCAGCCGATAGTAACTAGTTTTGAAATTATCTGAAAAATTAGGGATTCTTCCGCTCGCCGTCTGTAAGCTGTTGTTGGGCATTGTTAACGTGTTTCTGCAGACACATCGTCCTACAACGATTTGCAAACTGCGCCCCAGCCCGCTCAGGGTAGGTTTGGTCTGCCTCTTAGTAGATTTTCTTGATATTTTGACAGGTGTTGCGCCTATGCATTACGTTAATTAAAACCCATAGTTTTCCCTAATCATCACTACCTTCACCGTTATTGACTTGTCTAAAAGAATAATATAAGAAGATCCAACAAAATTCTCAAAACCCATAGTTTTCCCTAATCATCATTAGCTTCACCGTTATTGACTTGTCTAAAAGAATAATATAAGAAGATCCATTAAAATTCTCCGCCACTTGACAGCAAAACCACAGATATTTTCTAAAGCTTCTTCTTTACACCAATCTTCGCCGTTACATTTCCCTTACGTTGGACATACGTTCACCATCTGTCTGTTTTCTAAACACACAGAGCGTATATTTTCCACGTACACCTAAAGCCAATTTGCTGTACAAATGTATTCATACTATGAGTATCTAGGTTCACATCTGTTACTAATTAACATATATTCTGTTTATACTTATCATTACTTATGGTTAGGTTAGGATCAACTCTTATGAAAAGAACTGGTGTTACCCATGACGTTTCTAAAGGTTTCTGTAACCCATGACTACGCTACTTCCAGTAGCAGGGAAGTGTACGCTCGTCTGAGTGAAAGCTTTTTTTGACGACACTGTACTCCCAATGCTGAAGCCTCACCAAAGGTGACTTTTCTCTCGCAGTATAACACCATCTCTCTCTCCCAAGGGATAGGGGAGAAAGAATACTTCCCACGTATTCCCTGCGTGTCGTAGAAGGCGAGTAAAAGGGGACGGAGCTGGGGGCTGGAAATCCTCCCCTCTCATTTTTATTTTTCCAAAAGAAGGAACAGAGAAGGGGGCCAAGTGAGGGTATTCCCTCTAAGGGTCAGTCCTCTGTTCTTAATGCTACCTCGCTAACACGGGAAATGGAGAATATGTATAAAAAAAACTGATTTTACCATAGCTACACAGACAAGCGCATACATTAAGGAGTAGGCTGATGACGGTGACTCTACCCCTAAAACATGCCAGTTTATCTAATACGTCACTTGATGATTCTAACGATTTCCGACAGTGAAGGCTGATAATGCCCTTTCTCTTGATAGAAAATGGGTTTTCTGGTAACACTGCATAATGGCGTGCTGCCGTGGATCAGGTGGGCCGGAGGAGCAATGTTTTAAGAAAACTGTTGGTTCAATCTTCTCCTAAGCATTTTCAAACAACAGGAAAAAAAATCATTCATTTTCCCATGAACTGTTTACGTCTTGTGATTTATGAAGGTACGATGACTACTGTGTTTCTGAGAGAACCCTGTGAGGTCCGTCTTACTCTCAGCGCGGGAGTTTGATGTCGGGTCCTGTTAGACTGGCAGGAACACTCGAACTAGCTTTCTATTTCACTGACTCCTTTCGCCTACACGTCTGGTCGGCTGAGGAGGCAGGAGCGTGTGTTGCACCAACTCTATCACCTCCTTCGACAAGGTCTCCTGTTTCCTTCGGTTCGACAGGATATTGTGTGTTAGATAAGAAGCTATCATGTCACACACAGTACCCAAAATGTGTAGGACGTGGCGATGGCTTCCATAGCTTTTGATGGCTCAGGATTTTCCCCCAAATAAAGGCTACCAAACAGGGACGTGGATGAGAGAAATCTATATTCTCGTAGGGTGCAGTAAACTTGATCGAATCCTTTTCCACTATTTAATCATTCACAAACAACAAACGGTGCAAGTTGCACCTTACGGGTGACGTCACGGTTTGTAAACCATCTCATATGGACAGGATGGGAGACAACGAATGACGGAGTAACCAATAGTGAAAGTAAGTCTATTTTGCTCCACAGTTGTGGACATTACATCTTCTTGCGCCCAGGAAAACAGTGATGGTCTGGTTTGAAGGAAACTACGATATCGTGGTAAAGACAAGATTTGTATTTAGAAATTAAAATCTAATGTAAAATTGTCAAGAAAATATTCCAATTCAACTTTGAGCTTCAAGAAATCTCACAAGAGTCATTTGTAATGTAGATAGGAATTGTCTAGTATAATCTTATTCTTAGAATAAAACTATAGAAATTCTGTTACCAGAGATGTTATTTGTTTATACGAAGATATAACAGTGGTAAAACGTGGCTGGGGAGAACGCTTCAAGGCACTTCAGAATATAAAGAAAATGTAAGATAGTGCCCAAGAAAATGATGCATTGAGGAACACAGGTTACTAACCCTCCAGTCGACCTTACATTCATACGAAATTCACGTTCAGTCGGATTTCTACATCAGAGAACATGAAGTTCCGTAAAAAGATCAATAAAATGAAGCTTAAAGGATACCAAACTGACATATGAACATTAGTCTTGAATAAGGAAATGTAACTGATTACGAAAGAAACGTGTAGCTAAAGTAGGTGATTTTGAATATTTCCCTTTACCATTTCCGAGACCTACTGAATCAGTTCCAGACAACCTGGGTGTGAACAGCCTTCTTAAGGCCGGTACCGAGCAGGGTAACCATCATGCAAGTGACATCAGAAACAAAACCAAATTTCATAGATGAAAAATAGAAAAAAAAAAATTGAATTTCATTAAAAAATCTTTTAGAATGTAAATCTAATATCTCTTAGAGTGAAATGCGAATATATTAACTTCAAATGGTACTTGCTCTATAACCTTCACATCCAGTTGACGAAGTATTCTGAGACCAGGGTTAAGGGTATTGCGGACGGTGAGAAGGTTGTCGGTGTATATCCTACTTCGATGTCGTCGGGCCTCACACTCCAGGGAGAGTTTGTGGCCACTGCTGCCCGCCGGCCAGGCCCTTCACAAACGTAATTAAAGTAATGGAAGGTCCAAGTTAGTGGCCTCCGACGTGGTAACTTCATTAACAGTAGCTCCGTGACCGTAATGGCTTCCAAAAGAAACAACAACTTCTGTAACTACTCCCCGTAATCTGGCAGCTTCGTAGACGATGGCTTCAGCAATGGTAACTGTAGTAACTGTGGCCACTGTCTCGGCAGCTACTGTAACGGTGACTCTTGTAAATGTGATTTCAGTAATGTAAACTTGAGGATTGGCTTCATAAATGGCAGCGATAGGCAAAGCGGCCTCAGTGAAGGAGCTCTCTGTAGCGGCGGTTTCAGTAAAGGTGCTCTCTGTAGCGGTGGTTTCAGTAAAGGTGCTCTCTGTAGCGGCAGTTTCAGTAAAGGTGCTCTCTGTAATGGCGGGTTTCAGTAAAGGTGCTCTCTGTAGCGGCGGTTTCAGTAAAGGTGATTTCGATACTAGTGTACAGACACACGGCAGCTCCAGTACCAGGCCTTCAACCGTGGTCGCCTCCAGTTCGACAGCCTAAGTACTTGCATCTTTTAAATGGTGGCCTCTACAGCTAATATTCTATTGACAGAGGCTTCATGTGGAATGGGCTTTTTGGTAATGGTTCGAGTAACAGCGCCTTCTGCTTCGGTGGATCTGAGGACAGAAGCTTCAGAAAAGGGCAGTTCTAGTAACAGACGCTTCAGTATCAGTGGATTCAGAAATATGCCTCTGAAAACGGTAGTTTCGGGACCATTGCCTTCAATCATGACGACAAAGTTATTAGCGAATGAAGTTACAACAATTTCAGAAACGCCAGATATAATTGCAGAAGCTTCAGAAACTACAACTTCGAGACGAGCTTAGTTACCTTTACCTCTGCTACTGGCTAATTCCAATTAGCGAACTTCAAGTTTAGGGCTCTTAGATATGCTGATGAAAGTTGTGATTAAAGAGAATGGAAGATAAGAATATATGAGAGACGATGATTCTTAGAGGTGCTTTCAGCTGGCTATGGCGACCATCAGTCAGAGCCTGCTGCCCTATCAGGATAATTTTCTATATTATGCCACAAAAGAATACTGAGGTTCAAGCATTTGTTCTGTGACTAGAAAATATAAGGGAGATGATTCATAACTGGAGAACAAAGCGTACGATCAATAACACTACAGTAAAGTAGAGGATAATGACAGGCACTTACGAGGTGCGAAAGGTTGTGCCACCAGATATGTAGGGTGAGGAGTTCCTAAGTGACGATGATTCGTGACAGCATGGAGGCGACTGGTTGGTGGGAGGAGTGTCAGGAAGGGTACCGGGCAGTGCCAAAAAAGAGACTCGTCTAGTGGCGTGGGAGATATACCATGAGACGGTGAGGGTACTGACGGGTGTGAAGGCTGGAATAGTGATGCTGGAGATCGGAGTGGCTAGCGGATAGAGAGAGAATTGGGCTGGGATGGGCGGGAAGCGATCCCTAAGGTGGAGGGTTTGGTTGGGTAAAAGTAGCCCCTACGGAAGGCTGCAAGTGGGGGTACATGTAGGGTAGACGTGGGTTCGGGGTTGGGGGAGGCAAGGAATGTGGGTTTCTTTGGGGGTAGGAGACCAAGAGGAGTCTTGAGGAGAGGTGCTTTGGAGGCGGCGAGATGGATTATACGGAAGGTGCGAGGGAGTGTAGGGTTGAGAGGGTAAGGCAGGGAACGTGTGTGGATTGGGAGGCAGGCGTCATGTGTGGGGGTGACAGGGAATGGAACGTCTGGGAGACCTCGTGAGGTTTAGAAGGCGTCGATAGGATATGGGGTTGACTGGGGATGAAGAGGTGTTAATCTCGTTATGTTACTCATGACTCCACCAATTTACATCTAACTGTATAGACTTTTGTTAATGAACAAATTTAGAACCTTTACTACAATCTTTCACGTTTTTTATAATGTTTGTATATGAAAACATTAATCAAATTAACATTACTTTCCACTAGTTTCCAATCAGAGTCAAGTAGAATCTTTAACATGAAGTACCTACCAATTCCTTAATGGAGGTTTTGCTCTTTGATCAAGATCCCAAAGCACTCAACATAATTTTCCAATATTTCATGATGACTGAAGTAATTAAAAAGTAATTAAATCATCTCATGAGACCAATAAACCTTCCCACACTTTCTAACTTGGTTTAGCTCGGCACATCTGATAGCAGATTATAATTCTTAGATGATTTCATAAACTCAAAATTTTGCACAGGATTAGACTATGGATTAATGCAATAATCCTCATGGCTCTTTGGTCCCTCGGATATAGGCAGACTACCTGCCAAATCACCCGTGTTTCATGTGGCAAGAAACATTTTGAGACTGATGTTCCATTTCTGTATGCAGTGACATTGCTAAAGCTCCCTTGCCCACCCCAGTCGGTCACTCAACATTCAGACTTTCTTTTCCCTGATTTTCAGTACAGCAAATTCATATTCGTATAACAGAAACACTGCTTCGTCGCCCATAGGAACGACCGCCCCCTATCGCATGTAAAGCACTCCAGTGATAACCAAATGAAGGTGTTCCAGGTGTAGTACACAGATAGGGAGACATTCCAGTGATAAGATGAAGGTATTCCAGGAGTAGTACACAGGTAGGGAGACACTCCAGTGATAAGATGGTGTTCCAGGTGTAGTACACAGGTAGGGAGACACTCCAAATAACATGATGAGGATGTTCCAGGTGTAGAGCTGATGGTGAGAGGAAGAAGATGGGAAAAGAAGCGGTAATAAAATATAAAGGAAAATTTGAAAAAGGTAATCTAATATTCAAGAAAACTTATTTCAGACAGAATTGGCTTAGGAAAAGAATTTGCTAAAGATGAGGTATACTTAAGAAGATACAAGTTACAAGCTAAAGACTACATACCGTCCTGACCCAACACACTACATCTGCCACCCTGTCATCGAACACATTCAACAGTCCTTCAAACTACCCACTCCATCTCTTCACTTCATCCCTGCCTGTCCCCTTTTGCCGCCTTCACCGATGTTCCTATATGTTCTCTTGTTTTTCGTACAATATTAATTTCCATCCAAAACATCTTATTGCTACTAACTCACTCTCACATCA
>JAUUDY010358676.1:0-17646 GCA_032361765.1 Panulirus inflatus
CTACCTACGCTAGAATCTAGACGAATTAATTCTGGATAATTGGGACTCGACAGTGCTAGTATAGTACGGGTCCATAAAATACAGTACTAGTAAGGAAAGATGATTATTTAGAGATCAAGATAAAAGTACTGCATGGTTGAGGTTATTTTTTGTTAAATTTTTTTCACTTATCAAGACTAAGCACTTGCAAAAGCTAAATAATCATTTCCAAACCTGACTCCCTTCCAGATTAATTAGTTAATCACCATATTTCTAACATTCATCTTACAACTGACATTTTGATTGTTTTTTATACCTTTTATCCTCACTTACTTTCTTTTCATCCATATACAATTTTCCCCTTCCAGACCTGACCATGCATGTTCATGCATGGAGGCTTTTTTGTAATGGAACTCATATCCAAATGCAACCGTGATAAAGGCTACAAGCCTATTGTATCTCATATTCAGAAATAGGAAAAGAAAAAAACCTTGTGGGTCATAAAATTCTAGTTATGTGTAAATTTCATTTAAAAAAAGTAATGAATATAAGGTGGTTTAAATTTTTTTTTTTTCATTGTGCAAGCCATCTTTTTACGTATCTGTAGGGTGTTCCTTGACACTAAGAATGCCAATGATATTCAGTCAAAAGGGAAATGGTAAGAGTCCTGGGTACACATTGGTATGAATGGTACCAGTCCTAAGATGCCAGAATATTGCCTGTCGAAAGATGCAGAACATGCCCACAGGGTTAAGTGTACTCTGCTCCTAGCTTTAGCTCTTTTCATTAAGAGCATTCTAAGGTGTATTAAAAGTCATGTTTGATATGGAGTTTATTTGCACAATGAATTATTATAAAAAAAGTTATTATTTTTCCATTTTTCTATTCAGAGTATTTCCACACTTACATACTAGGAGACCATGCAGATTTTGTGTTTATTTCCAGTTTTATACTAAATCCCCAAATGTAGAATTATGTAAAAGTTATCAAATTACTTTCTACGTATTAAATATTTTTAGTTCATTCTCAATTTAATGGAGTGGATTAGGTACAAACAGCTTCCACAACAAAATTCACACACATACTCAACTTCATTCTACCTATGACATATTTCATTCCTAATGCATACAAAATAATGAGGAATAAGTCTAAAAAATCACTACAAATCCATTACTGTTCGAGTCTTACGTATTTGACAACATAAATAAATGTTACAATAAAATGTCTATGTATTAACTACCAAGAGGATGGATTTAATGCATTTTGACATACGCACGTTTTATCTTGACTGGATCTACTGGCCGATCATTGTTGTCTGTTTCAGCTAGACCCATTCTTTTTACCACCTGCATCCCAGATGACACACGACCTGCACGATGTTAAAGAAACAATAAAACAGAAAGACTTTGTTAATTCATGTAGTAAATCAATTCTAAAATAAGTTGTTCCTTTATTCTAGTGATCTGACCCATTTTTCAAATCCTGAGTCTTCTTTTCTTATTACGATCACAAGAAGGAGCAAAATTATTCACAACTCTACAGTAAAGATCAAGATTGTTAAGTGATGTGAAGGTCATCCTGGAAATAAGGCATACAAATGTGGATGGACTAGTAGTAATAAAAAGAAAAGAGCACATGTTTAAGGACTGAATCAGGAAATAAAGAAAAGCATGATATTGTTGTAGTGGAAACAAAACTTACAAATGAGATAAGATCTCACTTAATCAGTCTGGAGGGATATTGTTCACGAAAGCAAGACAGGAAAGAGAAGACAAAGGGGGAAGAGGACTGGCCCTCAACATAAAGGGCAACATTCAGTTTTATGAAATATTGGTAAAGAGCCCATTCAAACAGGATATATTAGGATGAAAAACATGCAGGAAAAATTGGTAAATTGGTGGTGGCATTTTATAATCCTCCCAAGAATTTTCAAGAATCTGAACAAGTTTTCAATAATAACAATGAAGGAACATTCAAGATGGTATAGGAAGCAGCATGGCACAAACTCCTTAAAGTTATCATTCACTACAAGTACATGACATGCACACCCTTCACCACATACATTAAAACAAAGGCCTTTTTTTCACAATCAAGTGCTGCTTCCCACATTAGAGGCAGTGCCATGAGGAGACACAGAACAGCCTCTTTGGTTCACATCCACTATCTAACTTTCAAGTATCGTAAACCAAAACCACAGGCCCAGCCACAAAGATCTTTCTGTCGTTTCCTCTCACCATTTTGTATGTCCTGATTCAGCTGATTGACAGTATGTAACCCCATGTATGCCACATCACTTAAATTCTCTTTATCCCAAGCACACTTTTCACCCTCTTGCTTGTTCACACCCTAGTAACTTAAAGCCTATTTCAATCCATCCTTCCATCATCTTCTCAGTCCTCCCCTATTCCTTGCTTCGTCCACTTCTGACACATATATCCTCTTAATCTATCTTCACTCTTCCTCTCTGTGACCAAACTATTTCAGCACACCTTGTTCAGCTCTGTAAATCAAACTGTACTTACTAACACACATACCTCCAGCACTGTCATTCCTTATATGATCAACCATTTGCAAATCATCTGTTATCCTCAGCTATTCAATTCCCTGTATATCCACCCTTCTCTCTTCTTTTGTACTTAAAGCCCATGACTCACACCCATACTATGGGACTACAATACAATTGAACATACTTCTTTCAAATTTCAAATATGAACCAATATCATCAACAAAGTTTTATTACAAATTTTGATCAAAACCATACCAAAATGTTAAAGAACTGTCGTAATTCCCTATCCCCATTTGGGATATCCCCATATTTTCTTTATACACTGGAGGCTCCAGTCATGGAGGAAAGTCCAAATCAAAGGGAAAAAGCTTGGGAAGCACCATGTACATATCCTGTACAACACTCACCAACTATGGTATGCTTCCCGTCAAGCCACTGTGTTGGAGCAAGAGTGATGAAGAACTGCGAGCCATTGGTATTTGGTCCAGCGTTTGCCATGGACAGTATACCAGCCCCAGTGTGTTTTAGTTCATCATGGATCTCGTCATTAAAGTGTTTCCCATATATTGATGCTCCACCTCGTCCAGTACCTGTTGGATCACCGCCTGTGGACAGAAATCATAAATTAAACAAAGTAGTTCATCTTGTTTCTGTTGGTAACTTTACCTGTCTTTATTCCTTTGATTTTCCCCAAGTGTATAATGTGGTGAGCATTTCTTTCATACATTCTCTCCTCTCAAGGAAATTAGAAGCAACAAGTATGAATCTCCCAAAAATTATCAGAATTTGCTACTGTCTCTTCCACAGCTGATGGCAAGTAGGGTGTCATCTAAATGTCTGGAAAATATTCTCCTTGCACTAACCTGCTCTAAGGACCCTACCAACCACTCAAAGCCCATACATTTTTCGGGTTTGCTGTGCAACAGATGTGCCGCTTGGCTGCTGTTTAACCAGCTTGTATGGATCTGCATCCCTTTCTTCTAATATATTTTTCCTTTATTTTGATATTCTTATATATAAATATACTGATGTACAACTCATATTTAGACTCTAGTTTTCTATGTTGTTTTTCCAAAATTACAACCCTTCGTCCTCTGTGTAGTCGATGAGCAGTCTTGAACTTATAAAGTTTTAGGTGTTCAAGCCTGTTCAACTAATGGTAGTTTTTGGTGTTCAAACTTGTTCAACTAGTGGTTATAATGTGAAAGGTAAGCGCCCTTGGTGACCCGTGTAAATGATGGTTCCAGTTCCTAAATTGTCTTTTTGTCTGTTTAACTCTATTTACCATAATCATGAGAATCATATTTCATCATTGTATGTGAAGTAGCAGTGTTAATAATCAGTTGGCTGTTTAGCTATTTCATGTGTGGCGGGGTGGCGACATGAATGGATGACGGCAGCAAGTATTAATGTGCACACATGTATATACGTATATGTCTGTATATGAATATGTATGTATACTTTGAAATGTATAGGTATGTATATGTGCGTGCGTGGACGTGTATGTATATACATGTATATATGGGTGAGTTGGGCCATTCTTTTGTCTGTTTCCTTGCGCTACTTCGCTAATGCGGGAGAAGGCGATTAAGTGTAATAAAAGAAATAAAATATATATATGGAATACTGATGTGGATGGATGAACTAGTTGATCCACGGATACAACCAATAATTCTTACGTTTTTACGGTAATAATGGAATGACTGAGCGAGCAGGGAGTGTTATCATGATACTGTCATGTCTCCCCTCCCCCCATCCGGTCATTTAAGGGTATGGGCCCCATAGAGAGGAAATTACACAGAAGGGAGAGACAGAAGACAAAGTCTAATATAAACTCAAGAGAAAAGTATTCTATAAAAGTTCCATAAATTACAATACCTTGGATCATGAAGTCTCGAATAATTCGATGGAATTTACAGCCATTGTAATAACCTCTGCGTGCCAACTCTGCAAAATTTCGACAGGTGTTTGGAGTGTGTTTCCAGTACAACTCCAATGTCACTTCACCCATTCTGAAAATAAAAAAGAAATATGTTACTATGAACACCATAACACTTGGGTGTCATTTAGATATCAAAATAATGATGGAAGGCTTTGAACTAAGGCCCACTTCATATGACGCCTCTTGTTGCATAGAGTGAATATGTCCTATGATAGACCTTGTCCTTAGGGGGTTAACATTAAATAAAATACTCCATGATAATATGAACTTATATTTTCCCCCATACCTTCCTTAGGCAGGTTAATCACTTTGATATGAGAGATAATATTATTTACAGCTGTACTCACGAGGTCTCTAAGACAACATAAGGAGGCTGCCATGACTTGTCTGGGATAGACATCCTCTTTGGGAAAGTTTCAAGATTTGTTTATAACCACGACAGAAAAATGGTAGAGAAGACGGGAAACCTTCACACTATCTGGCAAGATGTCTTACCAAGATGGGAACCTAAATGATAAAACCGTACAAAATTTATTTATGTTTTTAGCGCCACCTGTCAAATAAATGCCAAACCTGGTAGAATAATTCAGATTTTTGCCATGTGATTATTTAAGAAGTCCAGTCATAATTAGAGAGTAGTTAATGGAAAAGATCATTCTTGTAAAATAAGAATATATCACGCCAATTCAAAGCATAATGACATAGTACTGTCACAAATAGGTAAATATATGTAGGTCTATAAATGTAATTACTTTATCATAATTACCTATTTATGTAGGTGTCAGTTAGAGTAATCAATACTAATGCTGTTCACACTACAAGAAACTGGTAATTGCTGTTCTAATGTGTCAGATGAATTATATTTGAAAGGCTAATTTTCAATTTCCAGTCTTCAGGTAAATAATGTAATTCAAGAGTTCCCTGAACCCACAGGTCAGCTAGGCAAATGTTTTTATGATCAGAATACATCCTTTGTGGTATTCATAGAGTGTATTTCTAGTCAGAAAGATTTATTTGTAAAGCATTTTAATTAGAATTTCATAGGATGGATGTAAGGGTAACACAGCTAACATCATTTAACATAGTAATATTTATAAATCATTCTATATCACTATGCAATAGACATTAGGCATAATCAACGATCGAAACTAATATTATCTATCGATTTACATATATAAAAGGTATAGATAGTGGTAGAAAAGGCAATAGATAATTTTCAGAATGTGTCTGTAGCCCACATCCAGTGTCCACAATCACAACAATCGATGAGGCTAAACAGACTTTGAGGTTGTTTATCTCTGTTCAGGTGGGTTATTATAACACTTTTCCTCTCATATTATAACATGTTATTATCGCTCAGCTTTCCACAGTTGTGAAAATATGTAATTGGAGTTTGTTCTTTCCTCAGTGGAGATAAGTCTAGGGCTTAAGCAATGGTGGGAGAATTGCATGTGTGTGGTGAGTGTATCATATTATTATGTTTAGTCATTTATCTTGCATATTTTTTGCCAATTAATTGGTTATACTACATCTGTGTTTTCTGTAGATCTTCACTGAAGGCTTGAGGAAAGTTTGAAGCTCTACAAAGTATCATTACTTTTGAAAAATGAGTAAAATAATTTATTTTATTATTCCTTATTGGATATTTAACGATTGGGAAAGGTATAGTTTAGTTCGGTATTTCTCTTATCTTTGGATCTTGTGTGATTTTGTTCTTCAGTATTACTGGCACACGCCAGTGATAGTTAGAGTTTGATTTTCAGCTTAGTATTTTATTGGTAATTAAATTCATCAGTGGTATATCAGGAGAAAATTGGGATTAGTTTATGTGATGATAGGTAATGCACGTATACAAAACCAAAAAAAACAGGATAACTACACCTAACATCTCTAGCAGTCAAGATCTATTTAATGTGCTTATAGAAATATATCAGTCGTACTTATGATTAAGTACCGTATATAAATAGATGGCACATCAAGTGGCTTTGTGATCTTCAGAAGCAGATGGCATAATATTTTTGTGTGTCTACTCTCAGTTCAACTATAAGGTGCGGTTACATTAGGTTTTTATAGGTTTATTGATTTCTTACGAGTGTATTATATTATTTTACATATGTAACCCCACATTTTCACTGATGTTCATAGCCCTTACTTTTGTCATCTTAGATATCATCTGGTCAGGTTTAATTAATAATTTCATAGTCTGCTGCTTGTATTCCTGAGGGTACTATTGATCTCAACTAATGAGGATTGTGGCCTGTCTTTATTGACTATGACTATTATTCTTTATCATGGAAACATTTCTTTTGACGTAAATGTTTGCAATTCTTTATATTGGGCTTGGTGCACATTGTATAACATTGTGGTCTGCTACATAGCCTCAGACTCTGAATAATATCTGTATCCCATTTTTTTTTTATCATTATTCCCTGAGATATATACTTTTCTGTACATCATTTTTTGTCTTTGGAAAGATTGAATGTGCTATCTATGAAGGAAAAAGAATTCATGCTCGTTTTGGTATATTTCAGACGAAATTTCCTTCGGTAACCATGGCAACACTCGAGGACCGCATTTTAGGAGAGAAGTTGCAGTATTATTGCAGTAGCTCAGAGGATGAAGATGATGAGGAGGACGAGGAAAAGGATGAAGAGAACACTCAAACCAGCGTGAAGGATGCCAAAATACCACCCATGGAGCCTGAACTGAGAAACTGGGAAGGATCATCTACTAATGTAAGTGACAGTTGGTCTATGGAAAAAATATATTCTTGCATGAAAACAGTGCATTACCACTAATGCCATACAGGATGCAAGGCTATCGTTGGCTGAAGCCATCTCGGATAAATTGTTTGGAGTCTATAAGCAGTGTGGTAGTGGAGTGACTGGGTCTACAGCCGTATTGTTTTTGTAAAAGAGGAATGTTTTGCTTAATTCTGTTCTGTATCAATTTTGATGACTGGATACTGAAGATGAATGTGTTACAGGGATATAAGAGGAGGGTCTGGAGGGTTTTAGGATTAGTAATATGCTGGCAAGCATCTTGATGTTTGGGGTCTTGGTGTGTAACCAGGAGTGGTTAAAGATCGCCTCAGATTGACTGGATTGCAATTAGGCCAAAGTATTTCCAGTGAAAGTTTGAGATGTTGTCAGGGCCTGCTGCAGGAGAATTCTTTAAGGGTCTAACTGAACTGCACGAGTCAATGAGAGTGAAGGGTGGATGAGCAACTGTTTGAAGATTGAGTTTAAGTAGGTTCTTCATTACTGTTCCCGTTAAGAGGTGTAGTTGCTTTGTGGTTAATTTTTGGGGTATTTTCATGAGTGAGTGAGTGTGTATTCTCTGGGAAAAGGGATATTGTTTGACTGGGTCAGAAATGCTTTATGTGCAGGAGCTGGGCTGGTGTGGATTATATCGTAACAAGTGATAGGGTTGGCTGCAGTGGATTCTGTGGTTACAAAGTGTTATGGAAGTAGTACCACTCAGCTATTTGCCTTTCTGTGATTAGATTCACAATGGCATTGTCCAGAGTTTGGATCTACTCTAGGATTTCTGTTGGTGGTGAGTGGTTTTGTTTGACCATGTATCTTTAACTTCCATGGTCTGCAACCTGCAGGAAGAAGTCTGTTTTACATGTTTTCTATGTCTTTGTGGTATGCGTTTCTTGCTGGTTTGGTTGGTGTTAGTGATGTAGTATAAAATGGCATGATGCAGGGATGAGAAGTCACCTTTATAAAAGAATCAGTCTTAGATTCTATGTGTTGTGAATGCTGGCCAACCTGCTTTCCTACAGTTTGTGTAAAGTAAGTCATTCCCAAAGGCTTCATATTTAGAACCCTCAAGCTCTATAATGGAGTTTCCCAAGGAGAAAATCTTTCTCCAACCGTTTTCAGTCTCTTCCAATACGACCTTCCATATTCACATCCTGCAGACAACAGTGTGAATGTCCACTCATATGCAGATGACCTTTCAATCACATCAAAGCAACCCAACACTTTTCAAGGAAAAACAAGCATGCAATACCATGCCTACTACACCTGCTTTTGCTGCTGCTAAGGTACCAGTCTAGAATTTATTTGTTATTTTCAGTTTACTTCACTGTGTCTTGTATACATATTACGTCATCCTTACTCTTTCTTGTCGTATGATTTCTGAGGCTGGCAGCATATTTCATTTGTTTTTTTTGAGTTGGTATATGAAAGGGCACGTTTATTAGAATAAGATTCTTAATCTAGTATTATTAGTAAGTGATTTTTTTTTTGTCCATAAAGTTTTCTGAAGCATTTCTCAAAAACTCAATCATGTTAATCATAAGTCCAGTATTCTTTACACATTTATGGTAAGATTAATCTTTACTTACCTCAGTAGTATCCATGTATTTAATCATTATTACTCATGCTTTTTTCACAAACAGACTGGGCCAAAAGGAGTATTGAAAGACTGGCAACGGTTTAAGCAGCTTGAGTCAGAGAAAAGGAAAGAACAAGAAAGGGAATGTATTATGCTGGCGAAGAAACTCACCCTTACCTGCAGATCACATGTAAGATGAATCGTTGTTTACAAATTTTTAAGCACACCTAACTCTGTATTCTTAATGATGATTCTTTTTCGTACTTACTCACAGAACTACACAAGCATCTGATGAGAGCACTGGAAGATTAAGTAGCCTCTAGTTTGCCTAGAAGGTTTGGGTCCACCTGATTCAGGAAAGATTATTGGCTGAGATTGGAAAAATGTTGACCCTTCATTCAGCCTTCTGTGTTAGATTGGTTCCTGGGTCCTAGTCCATGGTGAAGAGTGCCCGCGTAGTGATATAATGGTGCTGAATATCACTCCACAGGGACCTTGGTTTTCCCTATCCTCAAACTTTTCTCTCGCCTGGCCTTCTTTTAGGAAGGAAGTTTTTGACTTAAAACACTTGGGAAATATGACAGTTAGTCTCACTTTCATGGTAGGTCCCTCAGATCTTCTGAAAAATGTTTTATCTGAGAAAGATTCGCATTTTTCTCAGACCTAGCAGATGAATTTTTTGTTGTTGAGACCTTTTTTTGTTTTTAGCCCATTCTTGCTTCAGAACTTTATTGTCCATGAAAGCTTTAGTGTTTTAGGAAGGTATTATCCTAGGTTTTGCTCTATTTTGTTGGTAACTTTTAGAAATGAAGAATTTCTGATGGTTGTACTACAGAATCTGCATTACTTCCTGAGTGATCCCCACTTGTCATTCTTGCTCGTATTGAAAAGGCTTCCCTTGTGTTTTAGGCTTTTTCATTGCTAGATTAGTATCAGTTCACTTATTTAGCATTTCTCTGATGTCAGCTTGGAAATTTGGCCTCATCTTCAAATCCCTATGGGAGAGAGTATCAGTAGCTATTTTTAGATTACAAACAACATTGGCTGTTTAGGCAAACAAAGGAACTCACATGAGATGCTTTGTTGGGTAATTGCTCGATGTGAAAGGCTGGAGAAAGTGCCCTCTTGAATCTTTAGGAATTAAGTCAAGTCATTTGGCTTTTTGTATCCTATGCACCAACGGTACTAAAACATGTCAAAATGGAACCAGACCTTAGTACCATAAAACTTGTAGTATATTAAGTTTCATGATAACAGATATTGGATATTATCATAAAGGATATTGTTAAACATTGTTGATTATATGTTTTGAATTTTTAGAAAATGTTCCTCTGTCTTTTGTGCATGTGCCTCAGTGTTTGCTACACAAGGGGTATAGATATAGAATAGAGCATCAGGGATCTACGGTTCCTTTGGGGTAGAGATGTCTTTCACTGCCAATTACCCTCTCCATGGAACCTGGAATGGTGTTAAAGATCATAGATAGGTATAAATGAAAAGGGCAGAATGGAAAGGATAACATGAAGGAGTAGATTGCTGTATAATTCTGCAAGGATAGAAATGTTCATAGAATACTGCATTTGTCACCACACTTGATACCCGGAGATGGTGTATTGATTAGAGATTGGCACTCGGTAAGATTTTCTCTTCACTTTTCAGCTGGATGATGAAAAGGAAAAAGAAAATCAGAATAAAGAAGAGGAGGATGTAGATGTCTTAATAGACGAGGAGTTCCTCAGACAGTATATCTCAAAGAGGATGGAAGAAATGATGGCTCACACATCAAATAAGTAAGACATTGGGGTTTATTTTGTTCAGTATACATTTTCCATTGTGAAAGAAGGTCAACTGATTAATTTCTGTAAATTTATGATTATTGCTTTCATGCATTCATTTTTTAACTTCATTCACCAAAATTGTCTTATTATCTTACATTTTCTTCATTTTCATTGGTCATCCATAGAATTAAGTCACGGACCTTGCCATATACATTGCCATATTTAACTGTTGCCCACTTCTCTGATGATTTGTGGTTTTCCATGAAAGTCATTTGATGTGCAGGGTGAGAAAAATGCAGTTACTTATGAGGATGGTTTTATTCATTTTAGTGTATGGAGTATAAATTGAGGATGTATGATGGTAAAATGAGAATCTTTATGTTCATAATCCACCGTATGTAAATGAGCATGGAGTTAAGTTAATAGGTCAAAAAGCTTATTAATAAAAATTACTTGAAAATATTCATCAAATTAGTTCTGAATTTATGTTTAGGTAAACTTTCTTTTAAATACACACTCCGGTACATAATCATCTCTAGTCAATGCATACCTCTGTGAATGCATTCTTATCAAATATACTTGATCTCTCCCTTAGTCTGCCTTTAGTGATTAGCAAAACCTGTTTCTGATAAAGCCCTATAGGTCACTTTCGATCATATTTGGCACTTTTATTCTTTCCTCTTCTCCATATTCTCCCAGTGGTGTCTGTTTAACTTCTATTAAGTCATATAGATGATGCAGTTTTATAAAGATGATATTTGATATGTATCATCCCAGTGTTTATATCATTATACACACTCTTGTTCTGCCAGAGCACAGTTTGGTCGTCTGATTGCACTCGAGAATGGGGAATCCTTCTTGGATGCTATTGACAAGGAAGAAGAAGGAGTCACTATCATTGTGCACATCTATGATCAGGTAGGTTTCCATATGCTGGTAAGGCCTTATCATTTTGTGTATTGCATTGTGGTTTATTTGCTGTCTTTTTGTATATATCCTTACCTTTTGCAGAATCCCCAAACTCAGCAGTCACTGTGTTGTGCTGCTTGATTTACATCTGAGATATTTGTGTCATAATAACTATATACTCAATCAGGCTTTGATTCTTCAGTACTCTTTTCCTTTCACCTCAACCAAATACAGTTGGGGTGATTCTTTTCACACCGGATATCTCTACATATTCATATGGCATCTATACTTTATGTTTTACTCTGTTAACCATTACCTTTTGTATTTAACATCTTCCTGTGATGTTCTCCACTTGTAATTCTACCTTGGATTGCATGTGATTTTCTTTTCTAAGTCCCAAGTTTCACAAGCAACTAGAAATTTGAACATTTTGTTCAAAGAATTATGGCTTCACTTATTGTCTGCCAGTTTTTTTTATCATTTTCTCATTTTACAATAACACCATTTTATCTCATAATTCATCTCTTTTATCACCATTTAAGATTTCTCAGTCTCTGCCACTGCCTTTGCTGACAGACCTACTCAAATATTTGAGCTTCTGTAACTGCATTTATAACTCATTCCCTAAACTAGATTTTATGATTCTGTGTTATACCCTCTAGCATAATCTCTGTACATTTTATTCCATATTTTCCATCTTAATGTGTTAACTTTATGTGTTTCATCAGCGAAGATAATTAGACCACAGTTGAAAAAGATTAGATTACACATTCTTGTTATGGAGAATTGAAAGCAGTTAGCTTTTAACAGGTGTTCAGATCCACATAAGAGCTTCATGCTCTTTCAAATTAGGCAGTGGCAGTCTTGAAGATAAAGTTTGAGATATGTCTTTAATAAGAAGGAAAGGGATGAAGTTGAAGCTTCTCATGCTGGCTGCCCTTTAGACTAAGCAGCCATATAGTATGGAAGCTCGTTTGGATGTTAAGGAATATGTTATTTGAAAGATACAAGGACATTGTCAAATATGCATAATCTTTAGGACCAAGCAGTTTTCAGACATTAGATTTTTATGGATTTTAGAGATATGGGCCACAGGTTAAGGTCTGAATGTATTGTAACCTTAACCTTTTCTCAAAGGTATTCAAATGGGAAAGTTTTTTTTCTCTGCTATTTGTGTCCTGGAGTTAAGTAATGTTTAACCTCAATTGAGACAGTACTTAGTGTCAAAGGCTCTTACTGATATGCCATATGCTCCTATACATATACCTTGCATTTTTCTAAACTACTTTTGATTTGCTGGACCTTAACCTCAGTCCTGGTTCTTTGAACTTGACATGTACACTTGGTACCAATAGGCCTGAAATACTTTGCTTTCCCGGAAGAACCTGCCAGCATGCTTAAAGATTTATATTTATCACATCAGATGTATTGTGTAATATATGCACATTTGCTCTTTTTAAAGGCATGCGTCATGTACATTAGATGAAGTGATACTTAGGAAATGATGGATGAATAAAAAATTGGATTGGTTATAGATATTTTTATATGAAAGTCAGTACATAGGCAATGTGAAAATGATGAAAAGTGTTCTTTCAAAAACTTCAGTGATAGAGTATTGTGTAAACTTTTTCAATGTAATTTCTCAAAATTATTCGTACTCCCTTTCATTGTTGTTTCTGACCCTAGGTTATGTTTTAATTTATAAAACTTAGCTGATTGTTTGAATCACAAAAGACTGGTTTTCTTTGCATCATAACTTTAAACTTTTGTTACTTCAGGAAGCTTTGGGATGTGAGGCCATGAACGGATGCCTGATGTGTCTGGCACAAGAATATCCTCACGTTAAGTTCTGTCAGTTGCAGGCATCTGCTGCTGGTGTTAGCAGTCACTTTGTAAGTGTTATTTGTAGTTAATTATGCAAGTTTTTGCATATGTGTTGTGAAATTTATTCTCTCTCTCATGCACGATTATCACCCTTAGGAATGCTCAGTCCCTTGCACCCCATAGCAAACTTTACTCAGTCCTTTCCTTTTATCCTCAGTTTTCCCTCTTACCAATGCTCCCTCCACTTCTGACATTGAATATGTTTGTCATTCTCTCTTTACTCATCCTCTCCATGTGCCGGAACCACTTCAGCATGTCCTTTATTGCCCTCTCACTAATTCAGTGCTCAGTAGTACACATGATCAGTCTGCCATATGCCAGATACTGTATTGTTGTCAGGCATTTAATTTCTAGCACATTTGTCGTCTTCCATTTCCTTCTGTTCAAGGCCCAAAACTAGCTGAAGACCTTTTCATGTAGATATTGAAAAACCAAATTTATATCACACAGCCCTATTGTACTCCTGTGCCCGTTTCCGAACTTTCCCAAAATCTACCATCCATATTCACATGTTCTGTCATTTGCATAGTATGACAGACATTTTTAGGATAGCTTTGCCCATTGTCATCATGTCATCGGGAGTCTTACTCTAACCATTGCCATAACCTTTGTCATAGCTTGGATACTCTGTATTAGATACTTGTATTTATTTTGCTAACTTCTAAAGAATTGAATGGCAAAAAAAACCATAATATTAGTTTGGATTTTGCTTGAGTTATACAGCTTGAAAAATGGTAACATTACCTGCTTCATAACTTGAAGAAAATTAAACCTTTGGTGAAGAAACTATATACAGTTGTTTCCCAGCATCTAAAGAATTGAAAGGCATAAAACCCATGTATTCCACTTTTAATGAGTTTTATCCTGGAATTTGACCTGCCTTGTAACTTACTGAAAATTCCACCTCTGGCTGTAGAACTTAATAAAGATGTTTTAGATGTTTTCCAAATAGTATTTGCACCCATCCTTATTTTACCCTCAACTATGCTATACTGCAGTTGACACATATTCCATGTTATTTTGATGTGCTCCTCACATACCTCATTGTAGACAGCTGTTATGTTTAACTTTTCTCCTGCAGCTGGTAAATAGTGGACATCTATATTTTTCCCCACTGCTGCAGATATACATATGGATCCTACTTTTTCTAATTCCTGTATTATATGTTTCATTGTGAATGTATGTATTAAGGATGTTGTCCTTTGATATTCTGTTATTGTTAATATTCCTTAACTCTGTGGCAGTGTCCTCCTATGAAAATGTTACTTATGTGCTAATACAAACATTGTTGTATACTTTTGTACAGTGTCACAGAAGCAAGAAAATTTCACTTGATAGTGGAAAACATTTGTATATTCATCTGGTAGTACTGCCCTGCTGCAAATACCCGTGCCCTTTAACTGTGTAGCAACTGTTTGGATGACTGCTTTCAGAGGACTTACGAGTTTTGTATAATCAGAAATTATACTGTCCAGTACAATGTAAAAAAAATTTCTAATTTTTTTTTTTAACCCTTCAGAGGAAAAGGGTGCTAAATCAACTTCATTAACCCTTCAGTTGCCCCATTCATATATTTACATATGTCTGGGCAGTTGCTTCACTTGTGTAGACTTGCAATAAGATTACCTAAAATAATTTCAAGATTTAGTCCTAAGTTGGGTGGGAAGGGGGAAGGGGATCCTATATTTGCCACATACCCTTTCACAACTTGTCATGCTCAGTTACCCTACAAGCACGGGAGATATAACTCACAGTGTGCAGATATTGCCATCATCAAAACAGTTTTTCTTTTTGTTGAGGTACTTAATATAAAATATCTACCTCGCTAACGCAGGAGACAGCGACAAAGCAAAAAAAAAAAAAATAAAAAAAGTAAGTATAACTACCAGTAGTAGATTAATAAAGACGCAAGTAATTTTTTTTTTTTTTTCATTTTCCAGAAAGTGACAGGGTTGCCAGCTCTGCTTGTTTACAAAGGGGGTCAGATGATGGGCAACTTTGTTCGGCTCACTGATGAGTTTGGAGATGATTTTTATGCCACAGATGTAGAATCTTTCCTTATTGAGTAAGTAGATTGATTTGATAAATTGATTTTGTTTTTCTACCTAATTCATAGATAGAGTAGTCATTAGACTTGCCCTCCGTCAGTGGCCTGTTAAGGATGAGGCATTAAAGCTGTTGCTGTGGCTACCCCTTTGAGGGGGTTCCATTTGGAACAGGTGTCGGAGGTAGATAGATAGATAGATAGACAGATTTTTGTATTTTTATTGTATCTGAGGTAGGTAATACATTTTAATAGCTTATGTCCTTATCACAACACCTTTTACCCTCTTCATGATGCATTGTCATTGGTTTTGCAGTGATTCATTAAATTTTATATGCCCTAAGGGCAGTCCCTGAAAGCAATAGATTTCCTATAATTCAAAATCTGATTTTTCCCTTGTGAATTCATAATTTAGAGTGTACTTTAGCAATCAGAAATTTCATAAATAATTTGAACCCTGTCTAGAATTAGAAAAAAAATTGCATAGATAAGACATGGTATGTTTTTAATTGCTCCTGTAGGAAGAACTTAATGGCTGTCAAGATTAACAGTTAAGAGTACTAAATCAGATTGTTGAGTCACTGCTAATTACTTTTCTCTTCATTGATCCTCATTTATTTTCAATGGCTTCCCATTCCTCACCTAGACATGGCATGCTGATGGACAAGACACTCGTCCCACCAGGCATCACGGGTCCTTCCATACCAAGTGATGACGATGACAGTGACTTTAGTCTGGATGATTAGCTACTCTCCCATACATGGGTACCTTCTTAATCCTGCCCTATGTCTTCCTTTTAACAAATATTGAAAAGAGTCTAGATACAGTCTTTTAATGTTTTAGATTAATTTTCATATCCAGAAAATACTGTCGTAAATCTAGCAGTATCCCCATCAGGAATTACTCAACAGAACACGTACAGTAATGTTATGTGCATGGAAACATTGACCATAATTGTTAGCTCTGCCATTGATTATTGTGCTTAAACTCCTTTCTTAATAATCTGTATTTATTTTGTCGGTGTATGATGCTTAATATTTTAAGTACAACAGCTTAGTCTAGGTGTGCATATTTATGTTATCTGAAGATTTTTTTTTCAGTAAGGTTTCTCCAGGTAGTTTAATGTATCACATATTAAGTTATTAAGTTATCTGATGTCTCTTCACTTTATAATTTCACACAAACACTGTAATCGTCCTAACTTCCAAACAGAATACATTGTGGTTATTGGTCAAAGTTTCTTATGAAATACCTGGAAACCAGCTCGGGGGTTAGTGGTTGGTTATGGAGTGTTTTGCAAAAGAAGGATCAAATGATGTTGCAAAGATCTGAGTGATGAGCATATTAAGGTGAGTCCATATTGAAAGTATTTTTGTTTCGAAGTGCAAAAGTAGAATGTTTGTAGTTCCTAGGCAGCCAGTGAAGGTCCTAAATAATTTTTTTTTAGTGTGTGATTTGCATTTCTGAAGATTTAAGAGGGTGAACGACCAAGCCAAGTGAAAATATAGTTTAGGATGGAGCAGATGAATTCTTTGTAGAGAATACTAAAGGATTCTTTTTTTTGTCTAGATCTGATATTGGTACTCATTCTGAGGACATTTAATATGTTTATCGCCCTTTTTTCATGCTTGTATTTTTTTTTTTTTTTTTTTTGTATTTAGGAAATTGTCATACTTGTGTCATGTATGATACCTCATATACTTGGAGTTTTGTTGAGTGGGAGTATGTGGCCACACAGGAAGGCAGGTGGGTGCAGGTTGGATTCACATTTGTTGGGTGAACGATTTAGTGGTATACTTCTTTGGTGATGCGTAGATTTTGTTTTGAAAGAGACATTGATCTAGTTGTGAGATGGTGTAATATCTGTCTGTTGTTGCTTGGGAAGTGCCACGATGCTGTGATGTGATTTTGAGGTCATCACACTTCTGGAAGAAATTACATAACTGTGTCTAATTTCTTCATATAATCCTGGTATGGTTGAGTACTTTGGGAACATGATAGCTAAAGACCTAAGATATTTCTAAAGAAAAATATACCTCCTCACACATCCTTCCACACATGCCAGTCGCTTACTGTTCTTACATTGGTGTTTAGTGTTAGGTACATTCTATTTCTAAAAGTGTTCATGTTATTTACCACCACCACTCTACCTGTATTTGAAAGATTGGAATATGAAACTAAGTGCAAGATAAACAAAGAAACAAAAGCTTCACTGTCCTCCCCACGTATCTCTGCCTCTTTAACGCCTTACACTTGT
>JAUUDY010358677.1:0-11484 GCA_032361765.1 Panulirus inflatus
TCCAAATGTCCAAACCATTTCAGCGCATCCTCCTCTGCTCTCTCAATCACACTGTTTTTATTACCATGCCTATTTCTTACACTTTCATTACTTACTTAGTTAAACCACCTGACATATTGTTCTCAGATGTTTAATTTCCAACACATCCACCCTCCTCTGCACAGCCCTATCTATATCCCTTGTCTCACATCCAGATGATATTATTAGGACCACTATACATTCAAACATACCCATTTTTGCCCTTCCAGATAACGATCTGTTTTTCCACACGTTCTTCAGTGCTCCCTGAACCTTCAGCCCCTCACCCACCCTATAACTCAATTTCGCTTTCATGGTTCCTTTCCATGCCACGATCATTCCCAGATATCCAGGTATCTAAAACACTTCACTTCACCTAACTTTTCTCCATTCAAATTCACACCCCAACTGATCAGTCCTTCAACCCCACCAAACCTAATAGCCTTGCTTTTATTCACATTTACTCTTAACTTCCTTCTTTCATACACTCTTCCAGGCTCACTCACCATCTGCAGTTTTTCAATGAAATCTGTCACCAGTGCTGTACCATTAGCAAACAACCACTGACTCACTTCCTAGACTGTTTCATCCTCTACAGGCTGCAAACTCATCCCTCTCTCCAAGACTCTTGCCTTTACCTCCCTCGCTAACCTATCTATTAACAAATTAAACAAATTATTTTAACATCATAAAACCCTGTCGTAGACCAACCTTCACTTGAAACCATTCACCATCCCTTGATAAAAACTTCTCTGCTACTAGCAGCTTTCCTCCCCAATTATACCCTCCGCTGCCACATTATTTACTTTGTCATTCAAATCACTAAATCAGTAATACTCAGTGTCTTGTATCAAAACTGCTTACACACTGCATTTTCTTAATACCTTCCACATGTCATCGGTATCAACTCTTTCAACCCTATGTAGGTGTGATATGATTTATAAGTTTTCTCAATAAATTATCAGGGTCTTTCTGTCTATCTGAATTGTAATTTTCATGGTCATCAATACTGTAACCTAACCTCATGAAGAGCTGCTGGCATCTCAGGAATTTTCTACTTGATCTTATGATTTATAATCTTGAGAGATTGAGTGTTTTGTAAAAAAGAAAAAATCCCAGGTGAACCCTCTTTTGCCAAAATAATGGTTTGCATGTGTATTTATAAAAAAAATTATTTGAATAATAACCTATACTTTACATGTTTTATGTTCTATCCAGTGCTTGAGAAACACTGCAGCCTGTGTAGATAATGAGTAATTGACTTCCACCATAAAAGTAGACCATCTTTTCCATTTCATTGTGATCATTATTTTCAGACTTAATTGCATAATTAGGAAGTGGGTTTCATAGAGACTGTTTCAGAGCTTTGACATAACCAGCTAAGGCAAATTTGCATTTTTACCTTCACCATTGTTCATTTTACTCAGGACAATTGTTGTGTATTACCTGCAACAGAGAAGGCTGGACTTGGCTTAACACCAGATGCTAGCATTGTTTACGATTTTTGTTGGTCACTAACAACCAGTTTTCCTTTTCTGGCTGTAATTGCTCTAACTGATTAGAAAGAATTCTATTCATGGATCTCTTGCATGTCATAGAAGCATTTAAGAGGTACAGAAGTGTAAGGTTAGAAATTATCACTTTTTAAAGTAATTATCAAAAAAGACAAAAGAGGATATTTCCTTGAAGGCTCATTGTTATGAATGAAAAAAAATTGAGTTGAAAAACCTTTCCTCTTACTGTTTTTTTATATCAAAATTTGGTCTGAGGCCCATCCTGTCTAGTTTCAGAAAAGGTTTACTCAATACATGCATGTGCATTTTTTCCAAAAAATTCATGAGTATCTCTTTTGACGGTTTCCAGGAGTCTATAGCTTAGAAGATCGTTCTCTAGGTCAACTCTTATACAGCTACATCTTCGCACCAAACACCATATGTGTTAGTCTTTCTCCAATGGCACGACACTTGGTGGTCGGGTTTGCTTCAAACATGCCACGGCTTGTTCCACATTTTGTTACAAAACAGGCAAGTGGATATTCATTTTGGTCTTAAGTTTACTCCATATACTGTGGCTCTGTCATTCAAAAAGTTCAGTACCATAATAAAAGGATGGTTGAAAAACCTAGGGAGAATACATGTGGTTAGTTATAGGTACACTGAAAATGTATTTACCAAAGAGTGGTGAGTGGAAGGAACTGTAGTAAAAGAAGAGGGAATTTGTACCATATCCATTTTTGTTAAGTACTCATATAAGAGTGGAAAAGGCTGAATTGTATATTATTACCATATTGTTTAAGGAGACAAACAGGGAGAGAAAATTACTCTATATTTACAAGGTCTTCTAAAAGTTTTGAAATTTCCCTGATCGGATGAAGGTTTTATTCTTCACAGCTACAGATGAAATATAGTTTCATGATGATAAGTAGTTTTGCTGATTTTATGATGATAAATCAGATAAATAAAAGTTATTGGATGAAGACAGGTTGATGCTTATAGGACAATTCCCACGCATATGCAGGTACCTGATACAGACGAACCTCAAAGCATTTTTGGACCTAATTTAGGTGGCAAATTACAAAGGACATTTTGAATTGTTATGAAGTGGCCCCGATTTTGAGCAATCGGGGCCTGAACATACAGGAGGGTGAGAGGCATGCAAGAATAGAGTGAATTGGAATGATGTGGTATACCGGGGTCAATGTACTGTAAATGGATTGAACCAGGGCATGTGAAGCATCTGGGATAAACCATGGAAAGTTTTTTTGGGCCTGGATGTGGAAAGGGAGCTGTGGTTTCAGTGCATTACACATGACAGGTAGAGACGCAGTGTGAACAAATGGGGCCTTTGTTGTCTTTTCCTAGCGCTACCACGTGCGTGCGCGGGGGTAGGGGGGTGCCATTTCATGTGTGGCAGGGTGACAACAGGAATGGATGAAGGCAGCAAGTGTGGATGTGTACATGTGTATACACATATATGTCTGTGTATGTATATATTGAAATTTATAGGTGCGTATATGTGCATGTGTGGGTGTTTATGTGTATACCTGTGTATGTGGGTGGGTTAGGCCATTCTTTTGTCTGTTTCCTTGCACTATCTTGCTAATGTGGGAGACAGCATCTAAGTATAATAGAAGAAAAGAATTATATGTATATGGGGTGTCATAGTGCTGGAATTGGGAAGAATGTGCAGATATACTGATGTGTGAAGATTGAGGTAGATGAGCTGCTGTGTAAATGCTGTAATGTCAGGAAGAGTTTATATGATGTAAATAGTGTTAATTATATGATCTTGCAGAACACCATAAAATGGCTCAAGCATACTCTTCATTTTCCTTAAGGATATCACTTTTGTAAATTGATGTATATGCATTCATTCGTCTCTTCAGATTTCTTGTTACAGTATTATGTTTGATTGATTTTTCACCAGGTTGTGGCACAGATTTATAAATTATGCGACAACCCAACGTTCCATGGACGAGGTCAAGCAGGGCACTTACAGTTCGTACGAGACATTGAGGTCATGAATGATCACCGTGACACATCACTTAACTGCATCCGCTGGCTCCCTTATCCTGGTCAAGGGCTAATTTATGGTAACAACAAGGGGCAGCTGAATATTTTACGCTGACTGTTGCATATCCATGTTAGACTTATTTTTAGTACTAACAGGTTGCAGCTGAATATTTGTGCTGACAGACCATGGTCTAAGTCCATGTTAGACACCACTCTTAGAAAATGGTGTTGAACAGAAACCAAAAATACTAATAAAAGACAGAGACTGCACAATTAAGTATGGGGAAGACATTAATTAAGTGCCATAAGTGACTAGGGACCATCTTTCCTGTGAGGGCAAGGGGACATCCCTTCTGTACTGGAGACAGGACTATCTCAGTTTTGTAGAGAGAGGGACCATCTCTTCTGTGACGTATATAAGATTAGTTTGGCTGTTGCTGGTGCAGCACAACTGAGGATAATCCCTAACATTCCTCCGGCCACACTGTTGTTGATATGGGATTTACAGGCTGATTTTCAAAAACGGATGTTAGGGGTTGAAATTTAATGGTATCGCCGAAAATGAAAATGACTAGTTTAAGTTAAGCTTGTAAATCACCTCATGATATGTATGGTCTATAATGTTATAGTCTCAAAATTGTGTTATACACAGCATATTTTTGTTAGAAATAAAAAGAGAATGGCAGCCACATACATTACAGAAAATGTTGTCAGTGATGTATTCAGAATGCTTTGCTACCAGTAAAGCAGTTCAGTATGTTGTCTGATATTTATTGTCAACATTTTAGAATATCAAAAGGATTGATATATTTGCAAAGGCCATCAGGTATCTTGTAATTGTTATCACTAATATATGAGAACTTTTAAAGCTAATCAAAGGTATATGTTTTTCTGACTTTAAAATGTTTTTAGATTGTTAGTGAAGTAAAACAAAGTTTGAGCTTTACTTAGAATAATTGACAAGTTTGCAGAATATTGAAAATATTGATATATTTGCAAAGATCATCAGGTATCTTATAATTGTTATCACTGATATACAAGAACTTTTAAAGCAAATTAAAGGTATATGGTTTTTCTGACTTTAAAATGTTTTTGAATTGTTAGTGAAGTAAAGCAAAGTTTGACTTTACACATAATAATTGACAAGTCTGCAGGTCTGCTTGTTGGTAGCATTGCATGTTGAGTATGTTTTTATCAGTCCAAGGTCTTCTAAATACACAGCCCCAGGAAACTTAACACCAGAGGCAAAATGTTTAGGCTAAATGCATGAGGTATTGATTGATCCTTCCAATTTTGTTTATGATGATGATCACAAGATTAGAACATGTGTTGGATGAGAAACAGGGATAGTTTACATAGGATATTTTAACATGAAATTATTCTCTGTAGATTGTATCATGCTATGCCTTTAAGAGTAAATATTTGCCAGCCTGTACATTAGTTTTCTTATTATGTTTTTCCAGTTATTGTTAGTGTTATCAACTGTCCTTCTGTATAGATGAATGAAATAAGCATGATTGTAAACAAAATCAGTCTAATGTTTGATAGCTGGATTGACTCTCGGTACTCTTTCTTATTTATCCATAGCTAAAGTATCACTTTCCGTATTCACTGCAGGGAATGTCATTTAGATTAGATTTTACAGTCAGTGTTTATTTTGCATGTCTGTCTTTGCTTTTCTTACTCTGCCTTGAAATGACTTTTGTATCCTTTTTCAGCTATCTTAGATTTCATTCACATGCTTTGTTCTAAAGCACCCATTCCTTTCATATACTTGTACCATCTTCGGTGTCCATTAGTTTTCCAGCTACTTAGTTTAGCTTGGTCCATTCTTTTTCTCAGTAGATTAAATGTGACTAAGACATGGCATGAATTTGCATCTTTCAAAATGGGACATCTGTTACCACAACCACTGGATCACATATCCTTGTTATTGGAAATCATTTTGATTTTGTGATTTTCATTTATTTATGTTGTATAGTTACAGCCTGTTGTCATAATGAGCTATTATGCACACCAGGCTATCCAACTCCATCTAGACTTGCAGCTGAACCTTTTAGGTACTGTGGTATATAATTGAATTTAAGATGCTGTCTGCTTCTTTGGCCATTCTCAGTTTGAGCTTGTGGTTGGATGAGGGTAATAGGATGTTACATATCATGTTATGAGAAGGGATGGTCATGCTTGCACATAACAGATCCCAAGGTAACGACCCTCCTTACCCGGGAGCCTACCACCTTATGGAAGTGGGACATGTTTTAAAAGAATTTAACCAGTTTATCACTCAGTTTTGTTTGAGTGGAAAGAACCTGGAGGAAGTGGAATGTAGTAGATACCTGGGAGTGAACATGGCATGGGATGGAACCATGGGAGATGAAGTGAGCCAAAGGGTTGGTAAGAAGGGGCTAAGGTTTTTGGTGTATAAAGGAGTATGTGGAAAGAGAGTTAATTGTCTTTGAAAAATTATAAATTAAGAGAGGTGTCATGGGAAGAAGAGTATGTATGAGACAGTTGAGGAAGGTATGCTGAAATGGTTTGGACATATAAATGTGATGAGTGAGGATAGGCTGAGTAAAAGATATTTATGTGAGAAGCAGAGGGAACATGGAGAAAGGGGATACTGAGGAGGAGGTAGAAGAATGGAGTGAAAGATGTTTGTGATCACTGCCTAAACATGCACAAGGATATGAGTGTGTAAGGTATAGATTGCATTGGATTGGTATGGTATACTGTGGATGATATTTTGTCAGTGGTCTGACCCAGGGGATATGAAGCAGTCACTGACACTACAGCAAGGGGTGTGGGGCTTTGCTGTGGATAGGGGTTCTGGTTTTCAGTGCATTATACATGATGTCCAGAGAGTGGATGTGAGCCAATAAGGTCATTTTTATCTTGATGTTACCTCACTGTGAGGGAAACAGTGGACAAGTATTAAAAGAGAAAAAGAATTTCAAATAAAAAACAGAAAGGTCTCTAAGGCTTAGAAGTGGATATTGAGCTCTGATGTAGGTGCATTACGTATGATGGCTGGAGAGATGTGAACAAATGAGGCTATTCTTCATCTGTTCTCAGTGCTGCCTCACTGATGAAGGAGACAATGAACCAATAGAGAAATGTCTTTAAGTATATAAGTATAATGTTACAAAGTGTATTGTATCATCCACCCTTTGGCTCCAGACTTCAGGAACTGTATGGATAAGCCTCAAGCCATATACAACAGCCACTATACAAACCTCTGTAGACCATTTGTCTTAGTATAAATTGGAATTTTATTATCATATAGTCTCATGAATTCTGCCAATCTTTTCAGGAGTATCCTTAGGGCAGGATAATGGCAGCTCTTATATAGAATTAGATATGTCATACTTACACTTAGGAATCCTCTCCAAACATTCAATCATTGAATATTTGTAAGAATTAGTGTAATAAGTTTATATATTCCATATTTCTGTGAAAAATGTAAGATGTAAAAGATAATTAAGCAGATTATTTTTTTAGGGCATATACGTGTGTATGTGGGTGGGTTGGGCCATTCCTCGTCTGTTTCCTTGCACGCGCTACCTCGCTGATGCGGGAGATGGCAATTAAGTATGATATAAATATGATTACATTCTGCATTTGCAAAGTATGTTTACGTACACTGATAATCTGTACTAAACAAGAGGAATCCTCAAGAAATGCAAAAGGAGCTGCTCTTATCAGCTTTAAGAGTATAATGAATGTCAAAGTCAGTCATTACTCAGCAGTCCTTCCTCATTACAGTAGGGTATCCTTTGCAGTAACTCATCTGAACCTTATGATTTTGGCACATTTTTACAGGTTTCTTTCTTGAATAATCTATCTATTTATCAATCTTCAACTCTTCCAGTACTTGGGGTAGATCACTGCATACAGCCTTTCAGCTTGCACATATCCTTAACTTTTGACCATTGCACTAATTAATTGATTAATCATTTTTCTCTCAAGATGATTCATCAGTTGAAAAGAACATCTCTACCATTGCCTACACTTGCATACAAATTTTCTTCACAGTACACGGGCATTAATCTTATCCTAGGTGTTCTAAAATATATCCAGTCTTAAGAACTTCACTTTACACTTCACTTTTAACAGTGAACCTCCTCATACCTTCATTCATAGCTTAGTTTCCCAACCCCTCATCTGCCATATGTTGTATGTGATTAATCCATTTGAACAAGGTATCCTCAGGGCATCTTTTAGATTATTTCTTCATACCCCATATCTCTCACATTTTCTTTCTTCAGGTTTTATAATACCGGTATCTTCATTCCATCTCTATGGGATAGATCTACTGTCTATAGTTTCTTGACTCCTCCATATCTTCAACGTATGTCCAGTGGCTGAAATGATACCTATAGAACAGGGAGAGGGCAGCAGTATCATGATCACAGATGGCTGAGGATAGGTGATGCCTAGAGAATTGATGAGACAGAAACATTTTTATCCTGCATTAACAAATAGGAAAATGAAGGAAGAACCACCCCATGTATGTAAAAAGTATTCTATACTTGAGTGAATGAAAGCTTTGTAGATATGAATTAGTTAATCACAAGAAAAATTATTATGGCAACTATACAACACCTTTATCTTCCGGGAAGAACAGTTTATGATGTTGATCATGTAGGTTTTCCAGGAGAGAATGGTGGATAATGGTTACACTCAACAGGTTTATGTTATTGTAGGGTTGAATTGTGTGTTTTGAAATTGAACTGGAAGGCTCAAGTGGCTTTTACAAAAATGTTCTGTTAGTCGAAATAGTATTTTGATATTGGTGAATTTAAGTGGGCAGCTGCTTCCCCAATCCAAGATCCAACACGTCTCAATTAGAAGAGATGTTTTCAGTGTGAGAAAGATTAGATGGGAGGAAAAGTAAGTTGAAGTGTGTTTGTTGGATTCATCAGGATAAGAGTGAATAGGATATGAAGTTGAAATTATTTATGGAGAGGGGAGACTAAGCAAGAAGACCTCCTGTAGAGGGACACCACTTTTAATGGGATAAGAGATTGTAAGTCATACCAACAACTAGGATAAAAGGGGTAAGTCACACAAACACCTACTGCAAGAGAGAAGAGAGCAGAACAGAAAAGCCAAAGGAAGTAAGTCTAGAAAGCTGAGACTTATGCCAAACCTTGTCGAATACTTTTGAGATGTTGAAGGCCACAAAAAAGATTCATAAAAATCCCTGAGAGAAGAGGAGTAGAGTCGAGTCACATGGGAGAGATCTACATTAGTGCTTACACTGCACAAGCTGTGATGATCAGAAAGGAATGGAATTCTGTGTGTCTGCAAAAGTGAGTTGAGAATTTAAAAAACTGGAAGTAGTAGAAGTGAGAACAACAGGGTGATGGTTCAAAGGGTTATAATGTGTCCCCTTTCTTATGGATGAGTTGCACCAAAGCATGCTTCCAAGAAGGACAATTTTAGGTTTTTAGAAATGAAATAGACAGGCAAGGAGGCACACTCTTTAGGGCTTGAAAAGGTATGCTGTCTGGGATATATGCCTTGTCCTCTTTAAGCTGAGAAAGTAATTGGAGGAAGACTTGTTTTCTCCTACAATAGATTGTTATTTTAATGAAACTTCATTCATCTTTTGTAGTCATCCTCGGTTACCTTCTACTTATGAATTTTCTAGAAGGTTCCTCTTTCCACGATATGTCATAACACTTTTACAAACATATGTGGAAGCTTTTATTAATGCAGTTTACAGGTGCCTCCACTGAGCCTCAACCACTCTACTGTATACTATGTCCCTGCCACTCTGTACTGTATACTATGTCCCTGACATTGTAGAGCTTCTCAGCATTTTTTATCCTTACTCTGTTATTCACATTCCTTGTTATAGACCTTAGAATGCTAAAGTACACAATATTATCACTTGGTCTGATGGTGTTACCAAACTTTGCCTGCGTGGTGTTGTACTACGATTGGAAAGTCCCCTTTGGCAAGGATGTATCTTTGTCAGTGATGAAAGGACTACAATCTCCTCAGAGAATTTCTCATTCCAATAGAGTTCATCATTTCCCTGTTACTGATTGCAGTGCATCCTTGAAGCTGCTGGAACCCTTTGAGAGGGGCCATCGGGTTATATAGTAATGTAATTAATAATGATAGCGGTGACAAAATTTGGCAAAACCTTACTTATTTCCATCTTCAGTTTTAATCCAATTGCATTTCCAATTATATTTATATCTATTTAAAGACATATCATACAATTTTCTACCGTGTCCTCATCTCTACCATGTATAATGCATGTTTGCCATTTGCTACTTTAATAGTGTAATACCAGGCACAGATAAATAAGTCTCATTTGCTCACATCTGATGTCTAGCTTTCATAATAATGCCCCATAGACCATTCAGTGGTTTTCCTTGACTGTTTCATATAACCTGGTTCAGCCACTGACAGCACCTTTCTTCCCATATAAAACATATATGTATTTACAAAACTCAACCTCTGATGCATATATTTTATCAGTCTTTTTGAGTGAACATTATCATTGTAACATGAAAACCCATTCTTAGTTATTGAACCTTTTTCTCACTCTCTCTTTCTCTCATATGTCTATATATGTCATCAGACAATGATTCATTGTGGCCAGGTTGTGGACCCTATAGGATACATCCATCATGCATATCTATGGTGCATGTAATTTCCCACTTTACCTTTTCTTATGCTTCTTTCCTACCAAATTCACTACACATACACTCACAGCATCAATAGACTTATACATCTTGTTGGCTTCATAAGATTTCATTTTTCAAGAAATAGCTTGAACATAGGTAGACAGCTTCTGTGTAGTTTTATGTGTTAGGTTTTCATGCTTTGTATAGGAAATTAAGTTTTTCCTATATATCTTAAATGTGAGTTTTTAGTGTTTGTGTTAACTCAGAATGGTTGAAATTAATTCTTACTTAGAATTTAGTGTCACACTGCTGTGTATTATGTGGCTTACAGGATAGATGCTTTTCTTTTCAATCAAAGAAAGTAATTTTTTTTTTAATCTTTATTTTTTGAGCAGAGAAGGGGCCAAGTGAGGATTTTCCCTCTTTGGCTCAATCCTCTGTTCTTAATGCTGCTTCACTAACACGGGAAATGGCGAATATATATGAAAAAAAATGTTTTGAGGTGGTTAAATTTGCACCTCTAAGCTTTGAATGTGGGAAATGGCATTGACAGTGCATAAAAAATAGATTGATTAGATTTCACCAATTTACTTTTTTGTAGTAAATGGTTCTGTAGTGGTAGTCTTACTGAAATTCAAAGAAAGCCTAATTTATTGGTGCCAGTATATAGATTATTGTATACCAATGTTTGAACATATTTTACACTGAGGAAATTGAAAGTATAATGATATTTCAAAAGTGAAAAAGATTTCTTGTATCAAGGACTGAAAGAAAAAGAAAATCCCTTTATTGCTCAGTGAATTGTGCAAAACCCTCTCAACACCGATTTTTTCTTCCCATACATATTTGCCATTTTCCATGTCAGCGAGGTAGTACCAGGAACAGACAAATAAATAACTTTATTCACTCACATCCACTCTCTAGCTGTCACTTTCCTCACATATGTAATCTTTGCTTTTAATCTTTATTTTACACCCTTCCTTTACAGCTTTTTTATTCTTTTTTTTGACAACAAACAAAAATTATAAAATTTAAGCTTGTGTTGGTGGACTGCAGCAAACACCTCAAAAAATGGACGTCATACTTTCGTGATAAGTGGTTACTGTTTCAGTAACTGGTAGTCAAGAGCCTACCAGTTTTAAGCTGAGTGATTATAGATGCACCACTCATATATGTAACACCACTGGAAAAAGTAATCATGTAATGCTTAAGTTTAATTATGTGGTGAATAAGGAAGTTAAAAGAGCAGAGATAAGACAAGATTTCAAGTGGAGATGTGATCATGTAACCTACACAGAACTTGACAATTT
>JAUUDY010359010.1:0-11483 GCA_032361765.1 Panulirus inflatus
GCACGGAAGGAGGCGCTAAGACCGACAAAGGGAAATAAGACATAAGAGAGAAGTGAAGATGGGATAGACGACGAAGGGAAGGGAAGGGGAGGGGGAAATATACACTATGTATTGGAGATGAAGAATAAAAAAAAAACATGAAAACAGGAAATAAAATCGGGCGAGATTGTGAAAGACATATTGCGAGCAAAATGAAAGAAGGTAAAGCAAAGAAATAATGAGTGAAGGAAGGGATGAAAGAAGTATACAGTAAGATAAAGAAGTAAAGGGTGAAAGCAAATGATGAAAGTAGTAAGTAAAGAATTAAGGAATGAAGGGAAATATGAAAGTAGTATACGGAAAAATATAGAAATAATTAGTGAAAGATATGAAGTAGACAGGTGGGAATTAGAAGAATAGGGAGGAAATGTGACTTTTAATTACCTGGATGGGCGAGGGAGTTCTCTATTCCCCCATCACATGCCACACTAGTGTGAGCTTAGCACACAGCACAACCCTGCTGCGATATTGCGAGCTTGTAAAGAGAGAAAGAGAGGAGAGAATTGTGCACTGGAGGAAATAACAGTTTTCTGTACGTCGTTCTGCCTAATCAGCAGGGAATAAGTGAGACAGAACAAAGTAATCATGTTTGTTTTTGTAAGATGAGAGCAACTACAAAGCTGTTGTTGTAGTTAGCAAGAAATTAAAGCACTAATTGAAAACATGCTAAGCATTAAAATGGTAGACTAAACTATTTTGGTTCAGATATTTACCTGTGTCGCAGCCGCTGACGTTCAGATCATCCTTTATACCAATGTCACTTTGACACCATGGATTTTTCATATAATTTCTGACCCAATAGCCATCTTCATCGAGTGTTAAGTCAGAAAACACGACACGTTCTCCACTATAGCCTCAAGGCTAGAGCACTTAACCCAATCCCAGGATTATCGGCAGTCATTGCCATAGGGCTCAGCTGCTGACCCACACACCCCTGACGGACGCACTGCCTATCCGGCCCACACTTAGCCGCCTCATCTGGCTAGGAGGGACACCATTGTGCCAGGCACGGCGGAGGAGTCCCGGGAACACGTCTGCCCCTCGCTGCTGCCGAGCCCGCACTGATCCTCACCACGAGTCGGCACCTCTCCTGTCCCCACCACCCTCAAACCCCATCTTTTTTTTTTCTTTTTTTTTTTCAGGGTGAGAACTAGTGTCCGAGGGCAGAATTGATTGAACAGTATTCCAAGAACTGTAGCTCCAAATATCATAGCAAAATTTTCTCAAACTTCAAAGGATTCGTTTTTTTTTTTTTTAAGTTTATATTGATAATTAATCTGTTAACTATCCTCCCAAATGATGTCTTAACTGGTCTAAAAATATGTACATGAAATAAATATCGTATACTTAACTCCATATCAGCCAGAGTTGAAGGATATGGTAAGTTCATTATGAGTGTGAACACAATCACATCCGTCCGACAGATTGCGTTTACAGAAACGACATGATTGCCATTGCCCACTCAGTCTTTAGGGGAGTGGGGGGGGGTCGTAAACGATGACCATCATAGGAGCTGGCAAGGGTTAAGGGAGAAACAGGGTGGAGGGAGAGAGAGGTATATAACTCAGTAGGATTGTGGGGGAATGGAAGCTATGCCAGACGATATAACAGGGCAATGGATTAGGAGTAAAAGATTAGAGAAATAACTTTTGAGTTAAAGAAGGGGAAGAAATTGTGTAAAATGGACAAGAAGTAGGAGGCATTTCCCTCCTGACTGGAGTGCAACCCAGAAGATGCATCATAAAAGGGGTTCTGGTGTTGTAATATTAATCAGTTATGCAGTTAGTCATTGTTTCTCTTACTTAGGTCAATATTGATCATCATTCAGAGGTCTTTATCTTTTCTCTATTCTTTATAATGATTTATGAATCATTTTGATAAATATTTGTAGTACCATTATTTTGTATTTATTTACATTGAAGTAAATCTGCCATAGCTCTGACCACTCCACTGATTTGTTTAGATTTTTAATCATTAGACTGGTATACTTATTAATTTTGTTAAATTTTTCAAATTCTGTTGGTCAGTCCTACCTCTAGATCATTGAAACAGATGATGAAAAATATGGGTCCGAGAACCGAGTCTTCATATCTAGCTTATTAAATCGTCAGGTGGATGCTTTCCCCATATTCATATCAAGTTTTGTTCGCTATCTGCGAGCCAATCGTCTATCCATACATATGTTCAGCATCCTGTACCATGATCTTTTTAACAATCTTTCATATGGTACTTCGTATGTGTACTAAGTAAGAGAGAGGAGTACTGGGTGAGAGTGGGAGAGTCACTGGGTGTGAGTAATGGTGTAATGAGAGAGAGGGAGTATGGGGAGTAATGAAATAGAAATGAAGGGTGGAAGTTAAGATGGGTAAGACAAAAAGGGGATACATTAACAGAGAGAGAGAGAGCACTGGGTTACAGTGGAGGTACTGTGGGAGGACTGGAGTGAAATAAATGAAATTACACTAGGTAAAAGAGCAGGAAGATGTAATGGGTATGAGTGATAGAGTGCACTGGGTTAGATAGAGTGAATTGGGTGTGTGAAGGATAGTTGCCCTTTTTCTGGTAACTTCAAGAAATAACTTTAAAACTTTATAATCTTCTTTATGCATTACAGGCATTTCTTATGAAGGACTGAATAAAACAAGATGAAAAATACTGATATGGTATGATTTTGTTTATGAAATTTTTTGAAAAAATATAACTTTATTAGCTAATCTCTAACACATAAATAGTATTGTTCTCTGGTCATGCATCTGCACTTGTGATGTAAAGTTAAAAACTTAGTATTAAAAAACTGGTAAAGTTGCACTGAGAGTGGCATGTGTCAGTCATACTTTGACAACATAAGATGCTTTTATCTTATTTCTCCTTTTAACTCACTTAATTTCATTAAAAGCTTTCCATAACACGAAAGCAATACTCAAAATATTCCCTGGTAATTCAATACAAAACGAATTTTTTTTTTTTGAAAGGATAATTTCTAGTTAATATCGAAAAGGTAGAAGAAAAAAAATGCATATATCATACTTAGAAAACCAATTAACAGATAAACAGTGAGTCAATTCTGATTAATTCATGGGATGGTGAGATAATAGGAAATTTGTAAGGGTAAAGTTTAAAGGTTATCATCACTAGCTTTACAGAACAATCCAACAACTAAACTGCTTCTAATCTCAGCAATCTGTCACAATTAATGAGGAAAAATTAAAGTGTACATTAGCTATCTGAGGAGCCTGTCCATTGAAGGCATTAATACCTGTCGGACGTTCATGTTGATTCGATTATTTTTGACATAACTCAATATATCATGAATATCACTATCATCAGCCATACCATCGATTGTTTTCCTTTCATGCGAATTATCACTTTGCTTATTAAACATGTTCTCAGAATTTTCTTTTACCCTACATTCTTTATCAAGTGATCCTTTTTTTAAAACATTTTCCTCTGGAGAGTTTATTGCAAATGTGGACTTGTTTCTATCAACGTATTTTTCTTGGTTTACTTCTGAGTCTTCTTTACATTCACACACTTTTCCCTTAGACAGTTCTGTCCTCCATGGTTCCTCATTCACCAGTACTATCCTTGGGACAGCATGGTATGCTAGGCGTGAAGGTCCTGTCATTACCATCACATCTCCACTATGAAGATATATAGCAGAAGGTTTGGTTGCCTTTGTTGGACCTCCAATCAGGAATACAGCACTTTGACCAAAACTGTTGAGGAAGAAATATAGTAATCACTTATACAAATAAATCTGAAGATGTTACGACTGATGTAGTCACAGAAAATGTATAAATGTATGGGTGATCTTAAAATTGCCATATGAATTTTGTAAACTATAATGAAAAATACATAAGGAAGAGGACTTGTTTTTACCATACAAAATATGGGAAGGTGGGTAAACCCTCTATTTCTAAGGGCAGGCAACAAGTTTAGGCCTATCAGGGATTAGAGTCCAGATTGCATTCCTGAAAACTCAAAAGGACAATTCTTTTGTAAAATGAAATTTGTCCTCCAAGCAGGAGTCTTCACATTCATTTTGGGCTTTCTCATATGTAAAGATTACTCTTAAAAGGTAATGAATATTTTCTGATTTACATATTCATGCCTTAAAGGGAAGTTTAACTAATTAGTTGGAGAGGGGATCTGTGGAGTAAGGAGAGGGTCCCAAGCTTTAGAACTCTACCTATCTCATGACTTTCCCAATAACTATGACCTGCAACATTTTAAAAGACAGGTTTTTCACTTCCTCCAAAATTCGTAACTACTTTCCCCTTGTCTCTTCTTTTTCCTTTTCATTAACCTCTCTATACTTTATAATTCAATTATGGCCCTGCCTTGATGTGAACTTTTGTCCATGTCCGGGGCTTAAAAAGAAAACAAAAAATTAAAATGCCACAATTAGGAAGGTAAACTGAATAGTCTTGCTACTCCCACACAGTAACACGAAAAATATTACACTTATAAACAAGAGACAAGAAGGTACGCAAGGATGAGAAGGATATGAGCTCAAGTGAATTACAGAAAGAGATATGGAAGAGGAAGATGATCACAGAGAAAGAAATGTTGGTATGAAAGAGGACAGGGATTATATGAGTAATTAAAGATGAATAACTGTCTGAAAGAAATTTGGATTATAAAGTAATGTACAAAAAAAAAGTTTCTGCATTGCTTTTATATGCAGGGGTGCTCCAAGGTCATTCAGCAACATCTTTAGAAATTAATATTACACACCAAAACTCTCCCTGATGTGACCAATTTTAAGAGAAGTACATTGCTCCAAATTGTAAACGAACCCTACAATCTCTTTGCAAGTTAGCCCAAATAGTTCAGTGGATCTCCATTTACTTTCTAGTGGCTGAAATTTCTTTAGTGTATATAGGTTCTCAATGATAATTAATCAACAGTTATTTATATATCAATAATTTCTTTTCATGTTTAAAAAATTCAGTTATAACAGTAAAGGTTTGGCTTTCTGCCTTGATATCACAAAATTTAAGAAAATCCTGCTTCATGGGTAGAAAGTTATGTGTGCAAGGTCTTCTAGCATTTTCATACAAAGTACCCTAGCTATGCAATTTGTGTGGAAAGACTAAAAATATGGACTGCCATCAGATCACTACAGCACCAAGGTGAGGTATATTAATACAGGAATGATGGAACTAGGTATGCATTACCATCATCTCAAGTTCCAAATTACCTAATTACTCTTAACTTATACGTTCCTATTTTGCATAAAGCTTTGGTCTACTTTTCAATTTGGTTTAATTTGACTGAATGATACTCTTATCAGGAAGCAGGTGAAACTATAAACAAATCTGCAACGGAAAAGCCATACCTGAATGAGAAAAGTGGGGCTTCAGCATATGGTTCGGAGTGATCTGTGTGTGGTGCCAAGGTTGAGTCCTGGTGATAATAGTTAACAATGGCTGCTTCAGCCTGGAATTCACTGAAACCCAAAACTTTTGAAACGACAGCACACAATTTCTTAAGGCTGGCAGGCATGTCTCCATGAAGATCTTCACTGTACTCCTGTAAAACATACGTACCAATGATAAGCATGATAAAGCCACAGGCTTTACTGCCCATGTGAGTAAACAACCATGGTTCATGATATAATATACCACTTCTCACTTCAAGGGTAAAAAACTGCACCTGAGAGAGATTTAACAAAGACTCTCTAGGCTTGGAAGAGTTTTGATATATGAAGTTCATTTTCTAAACCTGGAAAGCAAGGACTGATCATTTGCTTTCTGATTAATCTTGTAAGTCTTTCTGCAAGAACAGGGTTATTAAACATGATAAAAGAGACTATAAATCATAACACACTAAACTGAGAAACACAACAATGTCTGTATAAAAAAGTTCCTCATAAAACAGAGCTTTCAGTGCAGGTGCGTGTAATATGTATTGATTACTCTGGGCATTCTCTTGGTAACAAAAATTCAGTTTTCTCAAATTCTATGATGATACTGAGAATATGAATAATGTCCATTAAATACCCAACAATGCTATTAGTAAGAACATAAATATCTTGATATAAAGTTTACTTATTATATCTGGGAAGTTAAAGATGGGCATGTTTGAAAGCATAGTAGTCCCAACAGTTTGTGTGGATATAAGGCATGGGCTATAGGTATATAAATGAGAATGTATGAAAGAAGGTGAAAGTGTTGAAAATGAAATGTATGAAGACAATATATGATGTGGGGAGGGCTGCTTGTGAAAGGAATGATAGGGTAAGAGAGATGTAGGATAATGAAAACAGTATTATTTGAGAGAGCTGAAGTGGGTGTGCTGAAATGGTTAGGATATAAGGACAGGATGTTGACAAGGAAGATGTAAGTGCCAGAACCAGAGGGGACAAGGGAAAGAAGACTGAATGAGAGATGGAAGGACAGAGTGAAAAGTTTTCGAGTGCTTGGGACCTGAACGTGCAAGAGGATGTGAGGCTTGCATGGGATAGTGAATTGGAGCAGTGTGGTATACAGGGGTAAAGTGCTGTTGATGGACTGGACCAAGACATATGACCTTGCTGGAGTAAACAGCACAAACGTCTACAGGGCCTGGTTGTGGATAGGGAGCTGTGGTTTCAATGTATTACACATGAAAGATAGAGAATGGATATGAGAGAATGATGCCATTTCTTCCTCTGTCATTGGTGCTACCATGCTAATCCAGGAAATGGTGTGCAAATATGAACAAAAGAAAATGAAGCTGTTATTCAAAATCTAACACTAAAAATATTTAATTCTTTACAAAAAGCCAGACCTAACATTTCATCCAGGCTGTGGGTATTTAAGGAATTACCATCGTGCCTTAAACACTGGTCATATAAATAGTATTCACATTTTAGAAACTCAACATATTGTTTTCCTCTGTCCATCTATCCCTCTTATCATTTAGAAACCTAATACATGATGGCAAACTTTGAACTCTCAAATTCATAAAAGAATGGAAAAATGCAATGTTTCAGAGATCTTTTGTAGTCTGAAAATGCATAGGCCATAATGAATGCTGCAGTGTGTGATGAATGAAATGAACCATCAGTGGAATACTGGACAACCCTCCCCTCATGATAAACAGAAGCAAGATACATAGATAATGTACTGAGTACCTTTGTGTCCCAGTTATGATGATATCCAAGTGTCACCCAACGCAGCTTCTTCCTCAGTCCACTTTTTTTGCCTTCACTTCTGCAAGTAAGATATTTTCATGAATATAAGGAGAAATAAAAATTTAGGTGAGCACCTGAAAATAGGTGAAAAATAAGATGCAGAGTAAAAATACTGGTAATGGAAGAAGCTTAAAACAAAAAAGATGGCTTATTGATGCTCAAGAATTAGCATGGAAGAAGCAAGAGCACTTTTATAGGTCAGGTTTTTATTAAATGATCATGGCACCAATTGACACCTAACTCTAACTACATTCACGATATGGATCCATGTACGCAAGCCTATTTACTAAGTGCTGGAGAACGCTTTTGTTTTATCAAATATTAATTATATCCTCCACAGTGACAGCCAGTCCTGATTACTTACGAACATGTTAATTGCCACCATGTGTTGTCTGACAGTGTGATGCCATGCGAGGCTAAGTTGGTTTTATTACTTGCACAGGGAAACTCTTTTAGGCATGTCTTAATCCATTCCAGCTGACCTTGGCTTGTAAAAGGATTAAGGATGATCAGCAACCCTGAAAATAAGAGTGTTTGACAAGTGAGTGATAGAGACATGGGCTTCAAGGAATTAAAAGTTGTTTAAAAGTTAGCACACTGCTTACCTACTGGTAATCCTCTTATTTTTGTCCATTCGTTATGTTTTATTCCAATATCTAGCCTTCTAAAAGTATTTTGAAATCTAAATTTTTGCATTTTGATGTTTTTGTCACCATCATTTCATCAGACAGTCACACAACCATACACAAATGTTCCTCAACTTATGATGGGGTTCCATTTCGATAAATCCATCATAAGTTTGAAATTATCCTGTCGAAAATATATTTAAGGAGGCAGGAGACACAGACGGGCGATTTGTAAACATGATGGGATGTAAAAACACGAAACACAAAATCCAAAAAAATGCTGGTAACACAATACACTGTAGAGTAACTGTTGTTTACACATGATCGTGTGGCTGACTGGAAGCTGTGGCTCGCTGCCACTGTGCAGCATCACAAGCAATTAATTGACAAAATTCTCTGTTTACCTGGATGAGCTTTCAGGGAATAGATTTTCCAAGAAGAATGTGATACGAGTCCAATTTTTTGTGCATCTTCCTGGTCCTTACATGAGATAGCACATGGAGGTATTTGCATTCCTTCCTAGGAAATGAAAAAAAAATTCATATATAGCAATTAATTCATGGTGAGACATATGTTGCATTTCCCAGAAATTATAACAAATTTATCGACAACTGTTTTCTTTGTACAGCAGGGTCAACATGAATAAAGTTAGTTTTGCCAGGGGTAATTCCTATGCCACCCGTCTGTCCACCCATGAACATGCTATCAAATATAAGAAGGATCATCACAATGATAAAAAGTCTATAGTCATAAAACTAGTTTAGAAATGGAAGCTTTATCTACCAAATTTTATCTTATCTTGGATTATGTGTAATTCCTAACTTACACACGAGATGAATCATAAATGCCCTGAGTGTTCCGTTAACAAAGCCTTGAAGGCGTAGGAAGGTTATATACCCTGTGAAAGTGACAGGCAAACCATAAAAGATGACAGAAAGCATGGAAAATTATTTTCAACCAGTTCATATATTTAAAACATTAATTTACAAACAACTTCTGATACAATAATCTGATATAATAATGGTGAATTGATTCCAAAATCTACTCCTTTCACCTTGGAATGATTTTTCCTGCTAAGCTATTTTGAAACCATGAAAACTAATCTTTTACTTCAGGTATAGATTTAAAAAATACAGGACAAAACTGCATGCCTAATGCAATCAACCCTTAAAGATAATAAAGGCAACCATCCATGTACAGTTGCATCAATGTGATCTCTGAAAACAAATAGCGAACAGTGAAATACTATATCATCATCAGATAAATAGGATGAGAGAAACTTAAAGAACTGGTTAAGAAACATCATTCTATTCAACAGTGTTCTAAATAATGCATAAATTTGATGTTCTCATAAGAAATAAAAGGAATATCATTTCCTACTAACAAGACACTGAAAATATAATGAAAAACAAAATAAGAAATTCAGAACAATATCAATTCTCCTATGACATGCTTTACCTGGAAGGGGTCATCAATCTGAAGGACATGGCCAAGATCAGGAGGTGGCTTTTTTCTTTTATAGAATTTGAATACATCTTTAAACATGTCTTCTTCTACGCCATGTCCACTGTCATGCATGCTGCGAGGTTGGTGTTCCTCCTACAGAGAAAATATTTCTTTTGAGATAGAAGACTAGAAATGCTATTTTTTTTTTTTTTTAGAAAAAAAAATTGGTATACATAGAAGGATGACACACCATGGAAGGGTGAGAGTAGCATTTACCAAGACCATAATGTCTATATTTTTTAAGTAATTCTGAAAATAGATTAACTGTTGGCTCTTTTTTAATAGAGTCTCCCAAAACTGGCAAAACATGCTCAAGTCAAGGCCATTTCAGTGAAAGGTAAAAATAGCATGAAAAAAAATATAGAAGTCAATCAGGGCTCTGTATGGATTTGTAAACCTGCCTTGTAAAGCTATAAAGGCCATAGGAGAGGGAACAACAAAACAAGGAAGAGAGTTCTACAGCTTAGCTGTTAAAACAGCAGGCAGATCCAAGCTTTGGTGGTAGGGACACAAGCAGACTACTTGGGGATGTGAAATAAGATTATTTATGTACTACTGATTTCCTTACAAGTGTCACTTGTCTACATTAATTAACCCAATATTTTTCTCGTCTCATCACCCTTCCAGCTAATGACGTTAAAAGTCAAAGGATAAATGAAGTAAATCATCTAGTTTAGGTGTGGTATCTTATTAAAAAAATGAAACATCCTATTGAGGAAAGTTCTTCAAAATATTAATAAGAATAACGATAGGAGTCTACTGAAAAATTTGATTAAGTTCAGAGGAAAGCATCCATACTTGAAATATGATTAGCAATCCTCCATGCCCCTTGATCAATAATTTTGGAGTACTTTCCATATCTGAATTACATTGTGACAGCCTTGGGACAGGGGCCCAAGGAGAAGAGCCCCATATTTCAGTTAATTGGTTTGATTGTTTTAAACCAGGACTTTCCTTTCATTTTGGTCACTCTAACAACTTCTGTTGGACTTTGTTTATATTTCACGGAAAGCTCAGTATAGCATTTTTTCCATTTAATTTGTCCAGTTTTTCATGATTGTTACAGTTCCTCGACACGATGCACCTTAAATATTCTTGCATTCTCCATACAATCTACAATGACTGAAAAAACTAAGGTCTGCTTCACCTCTGCATTGCTGTTAGCTTGGGATAGTACTGGATTTTGTTTTGTAATGATGGTACAGCAATCACAGAATACAGTAACAGCTATGGAGCATGTATTTTAATAATCTTTTTCAAATAAGATGGTAGTAATAGAGTTTAAGCATTTCTGGAAAATTGTGGGGTTTATGCAAAAGTATGGTGGGTAACACTCGTAAAATCCAACAGAGCCTATGAAAATCTCGCAGAACTTCATCCACTTGCCAAGATGTTCAATCTGCTGCTAGGATTGCATGGCTGCTCAGGGACATCATTTAGTTGATGTTCCAAGGTAGTTGCATGATATTAAATCATGGGTGTTGCTAGAATAGTTTGACTAATATACTGAACATGAGATAAACCTCGACTGCCAGAGATTTTTGGGTGAGATTTTTGTAGATTCTGTTGATTTTTTGCAAGTGTATTACTTATATATTCAAGAACCACACATATATAGGTTCGTGGCACCAGGAACCTACAACCATACCCTCTACTCAAATATTATTGTACTAGAAAATATGTAAATGACCTAACTAATGAATCTGTGCAAACAAAACAAAAAAACAGTCCTGCTGATTAACCTTCTTCCCGGAGTTTTTAGTTAATAAAACACATCAACACAAAATAAAACACATTGCTTACTTATGAATTACAAAGAACCGCAGTAACTGCAAATGTACAAAGCTGAAACACAACAGAAACTTGAGCTAAATAAACAAAGTATGGTTTTTAAATGGTAATTTTTTTCCTCTGAATTGTACATTCCTCAAGTTTCTTCCTGAAATTATTTCACCACCGTTGTTGTGATACAGATGATACAATAGTCCAAGTTTTGTGTTTGTGCTGAATATGATATTGTTGTGCACGAGTTACATTTTCGTGAGTTCTACATTGTATGCCACTGACTACCTTGGGTCACATAACCAATTTTATATTCTTTAGATTAATGTTTACGGGTGTGCCATGATCAA
>JAUUDY010359231.1:0-11482 GCA_032361765.1 Panulirus inflatus
TATCCGGCTTACCGTTGATGATGGCATTGCTGTGATCATACGAATCTCTAACTTTTTGTGTCTGTCAAATAACGTGTAATGGAAGTCATGAGGGATATGCATCATGCAAGATGACACTGTCTGTTTCACTTATTTCAATCATCACTTCGTTAATTTCCTCTTTGTTGGCCCTCCTGTTTGAGCACATATCTATACCTTTCTATTTGCTATATCTAGCGAAAAGAAATATGTCTACTTCAACTAACTTGTATCTTTATAATTTCGTTATCTTTGCTTCCTTATGAACAATGTACTATGGAAAATGTTCACTTTATTAGCGAAACTTTCTCTATATCTGCTGATATTAGCTTTTGTTCGTTTTGTTATGTACCGAATTGAATTCATAAATTTTTAATCACCAGGTAACTTTATGTTGTATTACACACACACACATACACACACACACACACACACACACAATTAGAACATAATTTGAACAATGGGCAACGCGCTCAAGAGTAGGTTAGATAATTAGAAACTTGTAGTGGCTTGAAGAACGTTAACTTTTCTAAGTACTTGATCCTCCTTGTACACAACAGGAGCCTACCATCTGCGTCAGAGAGAGAGAGAGAGAGAGAGAGAGAGAGAGAGAGAATATAAGGTAAGGACAACAGAGAAAAATGTGGAGGAAATGTAACACAGAAATATGCCAAAAAGGAAAAAAAATCTCCCCTTAGTAAAGACAATGAAGGAAAATATGAAAAGTTGTTGCACGAATTTCCAATAAAGGTGCAGGTGATGCCGGCAATAACGCCAGCCTGCTGCAGCTGTGGCAACAGTGAAAAGTTTTATCATGGACAACACGACCAGGTACTTCATGACGAACTGGCCATCAGAGAGCTTCATATGCTGGCCCTCGTACATCGCTCTTTTATCTAGTGGTCTTTGGGACCAACAGGCAGGTTGCTTGTGTTAATTTCATTGATTACTTCAACCTATCTGACCTTTGATAATAGTCTATCTCTGAGAGCTATATATTGTCACCACTTTATTGATAGTTTTAATACAAAGTATGAGAGAAAGTATGTCGTGTTTGACCAAGAGTAAAAATTGTATACTGCAGGAGAGGCGATATTTTTTCTTAAAATTCATTGAATAAACAAGAGATCCACGTTGCTTTCTCCATAGTGATAGCGTTTCCGGACGGCGCTATGTTATATTGCCTCTCCTGTGACTTTGTTCTGATTTGTTCAAACTTACAGAACACCTCAGACTGTATCCTCTCTTGTCTCGCCATAAACTGCACATATGAATCTAACTTAAAAAGAAGTTTATCCGGTTGTTCAAAGACATCACACACAAAACTTGGACTTAGGATATATTTTCCTAAGCATTTAGCTCCGGTAAAAAGCCCACTTACACCGTCTTCACTACGATGTTGAGAACTTCAATACGAGTGAGTTAGAGTCACGAAGGTCGTTGAATTTGTTCACAACGCAAGACTCCTCTCCTTTCCCACCAGCCTCAACCCCTCCTTTCATGTCCTCTCCCTCGTCTTTCCCTTCGTCGTCATCCTTTCCTTTAGTGACAGACTGCAGCTGTGTGATCGACAGAGCCTAGAATGATATGGGTAAAAGACTCATACTTATGCAGTATGAGAGACATGACTGACTCTTACCCCTCACCTCCAAGCGTCACACTGACAGCGAAGGAACTGACGGACGTACGACAAGTGTTCAGTACACACACATACGCACACACACACACACACACACACACACACCAGCAGAGGTTCAGTGCTCAGGAGACACGTTGCTGCCTGGCACCCACACTGGCTGGTGTGAGGTGAAGATCACAAGTGTTATGAACCTCCAACAAACTGTCTGGCTGACACTGGAGACAATAACTCCACCTCACGTCACCACTCAGACAGTAGAGACTATACTACTGGTAATTGGGGAACTCAATAGAAAAAAAAAGGATTCTATCACCAGAGTTAATAGATATAATAGGTCTACAACTATTGCTCTCTACAGGGACATTTTAAAAAGTTCTGTGTTGAAAAGTTGGAAAAGGTAATTTTTCCCCAACTAATGAGCGTCGGGGAAAAAAATATGTGCAGTATTTTGTCATTCTAAAAAAAAGGCGTTTTGTTATTTTTCTCACTCGCCACAAGGTTAAATTCGTTATCACCAACGTACCTAATTCAGAAGTTTTCATTAGCCTACTTTTCGACGGCAGGATCCCTTTGTATGGGACTCCTACAGCGCTCAGGACGAACGCCACGTCCATCTGGGACAACAGGTCTTAGTGTAGGTCATTTGAAGGGTGAATGATCTGTGCCTTTGACATAGAAGTTGTGTCTTGAGCATGAGGGATGTTGTGGTAATTTCATAATCGGTGTCTATGATATTGGAGAGATGGGTTGCGTCTAGAATAGAGACAAGACTGAATAATTATTACATGTCTAGGAAGTATAGTTTCAATCGGATATATTTTTCGTAGAGTGAAGTTTTAAGACTAGGTTGGGATGTAGTTTAGTCCTTCTAGTGTAAATGTATTTAGTCATGGTGATGCAGTGGCGTCTGTAGATATACATTATTGATGTGTAGAACAGGAGTAAACATATTTCTGTTTGAGGTTGGCTGTAGAGTCTGGGTGGGAGACTGCTAGAGCTGTTACAAAGTGCCTAATGCTAAGCATATTAAAGTGTGACTATAAGGTATCATTGTTTCAGTGTTCACGTGTGTGGAAGGTTTGTTCAGCAGCCAGACATTGCTGAGAGGTATGTTGGTTTGCGTTGGACAGTGTGACTGATGGCCAGAAAGCTGAGGTATGGTTTGGAACATACAAAATGTTCTTTATTAGTTATTCATTCTTTGAGAGGCATTTTGAAGTTCGGACTTAACAATGGATATGAATAATCTGCTGAATATTTCTTCATCCATGTACTGGAATGAGATTTCAATATTCGCCGTAGACAATTTCTCAGATTCTTCTGAGGTACGATACAGTAACGACTTTTCAAGTCCCTCTGACACAGATTCCTCCAGCTTATCTCCTGTCTGAAGAAAGTCGTATCGAAACCTTCTTTAACTCTGTTCATCCACTATTACGTTGTATTTCCTTTGCTTGAATATCATCAAGTACCAGACAGACACTGGAGTTGGTCTAGGTTCCAGAGTTGATGCAACCCTCCTCACTTGCCTTATGACCTTGGCATCGTCTTTCAATACATTCAGGTTGGAGAAGGTCTGTTCCACAGCAACGGATATTGGTGAGGGTTGATCAATTTCTGCGAGATGTACGAGTGTGATTAGATGAGGTCCGTTACTCTCTATCATGTGGGTGCATGGGAGGGGGAACTATTCCTCTAACACATCAGCGTGAAGGGAAGGGGTCTTTTGTCCCCTGTGCATCAATATGGGAGAGGGAGAGTCAACTCCCCTCTTACATGTCACTGTGAGGGGTTTGGTTCCGTTTCCCATGTACGAATCGGTATCAGATTCTTTTATCGTTCAAAGAGCATTTCAGACCTGTATTTATTCCTCCTATATTTTAAGAGTATTCTCAATGAAGGTTTAATGCAAAGAATGATACCAGTTTCCGTCAATACGTGTATAATAAAGTTCTCGAGTTAGGACTTTTATAGCACTATCTTAGATTATAGTAACATTTATAGTATCTTCAATATGGAAAGACATAATAGAGTAATTAGTTGAATTTCTTAGTTTAGGTAGATATATATCCTCATAGGTTCTGAAATGTAATTGAATGAGAAGTATATTTAGCTTTATGGTTTCGGAAACTGTTACAGAATGCATTAAAAACTTTGGCAGGACATCCTCGTTTGTTTTACTTTCACTGCATGACATGCATTATGGATGGACCCGGTCATGCAGGATGAATAACTGTACAGAGACAAGTTTGGATGGTGGCTACGGGGGTGCAGTTTTTGTCTTCGTCTGCATGATATCAGCCACTGTGTTAATAAGTCTCTCAAGATTAATATAAGATCATTTAAGCTTAGCTGAAGCTGGCCTCTGTCTCAGCAGTTATGCCATGATCGTTCCGTCAGCATTAAATGTCATGTAGAAAACCTTTCAGGTATCAAAGACTAGCAGGAGGCCAGCCAGCATGTCGACATCGGGTCCACATCCCTAACCCCCAACACCGTGCTAGAAAAATTGGGCAGTTTTCGGGATGGTAAATTTTTTTCCCATGGCTTTTGTACCTCGAGCCACACTTTGCTCACCCGCTCATAAAACGCCAGTCATAAAAACGCTGTATGGTTACGTTTTCCCGGCCGTTTTTTTGTGGGTCAGTCCATTCTTTTTTATAGAAATCATTCGCAGGTGGGATGATGAAAAGTGGCACTATTATTCGTGAGGCAGCTGATACCCGTCAGAGTTCGAACACTGACAACAGAGGTTGACGTTCACACACCCTGAATGTTGAGCAGACTCCCTCATGTGGTAAGGGTTCGATCCTGGGGAGCAGAGTACGTTGAGGATAATATGGCAAGGAAACCTTGGCGTTAGTTATAACTAATAAAAGGAGAAAACAAGAGAGGAGGAGAGGGAAGAATGAACAGTGGAGTGGGCTGTGAAGAGACACTGTGCGTACGTGGGTGTGTAATTACCTACATGTGATCAGGTTTTTGTAAGGAAAGAGTTCTAAACTAGTTAGTCCCAATTCTGGGCTTTCTCTACAATCATCCAACCTTTTAAACTTCTACAAGCTGACTAGACATCCACTATTTCTTTACTATAAACGTATTCCTTTTATGTTCAGATCTTCGTTCGCAGTCCGGTGTAGTGGTTGTCTGTGTAAAACGCAATAAACTCTTTTCAACATTAGCTTGGATGTATGCTATTCGGTGGGGCGAGTTCAGTCTCGAACATATACCCTAAAGCTAACGTGATCGGAGCTGCTTCGATCCGTCTTGTCTCTCTGGTCAAGAAGATATGATGGAGTTTGTCCGGTCAAGTTTCGACCAGTCACATACCCGAACTTTGAGAGTGTAACGGGACTTTTACTGGCCACAATAGAAAGCGAGAATAACATGTGGAGAAAAGGTATTGAATATCCGAAGACAGGGACCTCCGAGACGCTGGGGAACTAGATAAATGTGCAACAAGAGCCTTACAGCTCAGCTGCCTCGTAAACGAAACGTAATCAATTGAGGTAATTCTTCAAAGTCATTGTTCGTGTGCGAACGGAGAAGTGCTTAATATTTCACCACCACCTTCTTCTTGGTCGCACTACGTCTCGAGTTGCGTCGCGATTCTTGCGCGATATTGATGAAACGATTCGTTCGAATCCAAAATATCAAATATTCGTTCCACCATTGACCGAAGCCTTACACAGAGAATTCCAACATGGTTGTGTGATATTTAGGATCCTCTCGGGGTCATGCACTTCACACCCGTCCAGTGACCCAGTCACTGGCTCTCATCCTGGTGAATAACACACAGACGAGTTGTAACCAATAAACTTTACACGGATGATCGATACTCCTCCTGGTAGGTGCTCTCAAGACGTGTCTTTTTTGTTTTCTTTTTGAATCAATTTCATTGACTTCTAACCTTCTATTTTCAGTCTGGCCCTCTTCTCTTCAGCTCTGTCTGTTTGTCTGTCTGTATCGCTTCTTTCTCACATGTCAGTGGTCAAATATGTAAATTGCGTCGAGTTCTCAAAAAGACAGTTTGCAACATACAGAAAAACACTTATCACATGCTCTACGGCTATATGCAAAAATTCACTCAGTAAAAAGGGGTAAAACAAAGTAATGATAATAAAGAATTAGACTGCTAGATTCTCCTCGTATGTGCTAGCTACGGGAGGCCTAGTGTTGCAGACACTATTAAGGGAGCAGATTTAGTGATAGACCCAACTACGAAAGTGTTTTAGTAATGTATATGTAATGAACGGCATGAGAGAATGATTATATGCACAATGGGGACAACAAGAGAGAGGTGTCTATGTAAATGGAAAGTCAGTTTAAAGGTTATATGCACATCTCTTACTCTGGATCGTTAACGGTCCACTGCATGTGTTCGCCAAGGGCACTGAAAAATATATACGAGGGTCTGTACGCGGTGGGAAAAGCTGAGGGAAATATGTAGACAGAGAAGTCGTTTACACAGCCACGTGAGAAGGTAAAAATGGTCAAAAAAGAAAAGGTAAGTTTTACAGGCTGTGTTCCAACACTGGCCAGGGACGGTGGAGGACCAGAGATGAGAGAGGAGAAACATTTTGTCTGGTCACAAAGAAATGTGCGACATGGAACGCGCAGTTCTTTAGTGTGGCGTGAGGTTGGGGGAAAGTCACCTGGGTTCTCATCGTACGTCCTGAGTATCTGTATCAATGCAAGTGTTTGCGTTTGCGTATACGCGTATCTTCTTATGTTCGTCTGTGTCCGTTTATGTCTGTAGATGACCTAGCTATGCCTTGTGTTTAGTGGATGCAGATCCTACGAGGTATGCAATCGAGTGTAATTACTCTCGTCTTCCTCTGAATACGCAACTGTAATTGTGACAAGTGCACATATGACCATCAACACCTCAGGACCAGCGTAGCACCTACTGTGTCAAACCACCTCTCCGCTGAGCGCCCGGCAGGAGCGCCTCATTGCCTTAGTACAATACCTACTGAGACAGATCATATCAGCCAGGGATCACCTTGTTCACTACACTACCTACTACACTATACTGACATTACCCTCATACTCCTCACAAATTCCCTGAACCTCCAGCGCTGAGCTGCCACTCCAGCAGTGAATTACAAGGTCCTTCATATAATACAGTGTGTATGCCAAGTAACTCGCGTCTTTAATTCGTCCTCAAGACTACCTTCATTAAAGGGATGATTACTCTTAACTCTGGGACTCATTAGTAGTGATGGTACGATATTCAGGCGTCTGACTGCACGGGAGGGGCTGCACCAGGCACTGACGACCGCTGGGGCGGTAGTTATGGTTTTATATTTATGGCATCATTAACTCAACACAACCAGAGGGTGTACTGTGCTCACTGGGGCAGACCGGTTAATGTGTAGTTCCGTCAAAAGTTAATTTTTCCCTCCTCGTCGTCGTGTTCCATTGAATACACAGATATAGAAGTATGATTCCCTCAGACGACGTTATGACGCTGATATAGTACATTTGAAATGTTAATCAACATATCAAATTTCTTTCCAATTACCAATAGGTAGATGCTTTTTTTTTTTCTTGGTGTGGAGCTCACGATTTCTAAGGATTGTTATTTTTTTTTTTGTACAGAGCAATGCATTTATTACATGTACTGATCTGCACATCACTGCTCATTCTCTCTCTCTCTCAATGTATAGCTATATATCTATTTATCTATCTACATATATCTTTCTATCTATCTATATCTCAGCTTGCGCTAAGTGTCCATCTATCGACCATCCTCAAAAAGGAGCGTTGGAGAGGTAACTTGCGCACGCGCCGCTGGTTGCTGTATCATATGTAGTGACGCTGACGACTGTATTCTACGTTTTATTACGTATTTCGTAAATAAGGAACTGCTGGATGACTTACGGGTTAACAACCTTAATCCATTATTTCTACCATCAGTCAGATGACTTACGAAATCAATCTCGAAGTTAACATTATTGACCCACGAGCAGAGACCTAATAGCTTCGAAGTTTTGGATTCGGGCACACTGTGCCCTGGGCTCCTGCTCGAAGCAGGTTGCCACACGAGACATAAAGCAAGCACCTGTCCTTGACCCAGGCTGATGAATATCAGTTCACACGTCGGCGGGGTAAAAAAGGAAAAAAAATCACAAAATATCTCATTTTAGACTCGGATTTTTTGTGTAATAACTTAAGTTGAGGAGATTCATTATCAATGTTCGAAGTTGTAAGAGTCAGGAGTCGAAGCTGCTTCATCTTTAAAACGAAACCGATTTATGTCACCTGTCGAATACATTAGATTTTCCACGAACGAGAGAAATTATATATAATTATATTGCAGCGCAACGAAGGAAAACGAGTAATTATATTAGTTAAAAGAGACCAGTTTACACTTAAGGAACCCCAAGGATTGTAAACCTCTCTCCTGGTATAGTACAAACAGGTAGTCACACACACACACAAACACACGACAAAAGTGGAATGCTTTCAGCCTTGGTGCTTACCCTCGCTCAATCCTCTTACCTAAATGACACCCTGGCCTTGACCTTTAACTGCTTGACATCAAAGAATAAACTTCTGCCATGGCTTGTCAAGCCCAGTCAGCCATTAACGAGGTAATGGTGCTGAGGGAGAGACGGGTGAGGTAATGGTGCTGAAGGAGAGACGGGTGAGGTTATGTTGCTGAGGGACAGGTTGAACAACAAGGTCATAGGAGATGGATCAATTAAACTCCTCTCCCACTAGTCAGTCTCCTACTACCCACCCATCCGACAACTAACACCCTCCCACTAAACACCCTCACACTAGACATCTCCCCACCAGTCATCCCTCTCCTTAGACTTTCCTTCCACAAGACAACCCTCCCACAAGACACTCCCCCTCCCTCCCTCTGGATACCTCTTAGTATATATGGAACAGTATCAAAGGAAAGAGTTTTGATTTTGAAATTAGTGCCACGTAGGGTAAGAGATATATGTGAAAACAGTTGTAAAATATCATAAAATAGAGGCTTGGAAAGATAGAAGAAGCGACATCCAAATAAACACACGTGAAAGTGTGTGTGTGTGTGTGTTTGTTCGTCTAACATCGCCATAACTTCATGACGGTGCCATCTAGAAACTTCAAACTTTGCATGTATGCCAAAAGACCCCAGTGGTGTGCGACTGAGTATGATTTCGTCATGTTGATTGAAAGTGTTTTTGTATCGCTAGTAAATAAATGCACAAGATTGATATAGGAAGAATTCTGATAATGAAGTCAGTCCAGGCAGAGCCGGATATTTTGGCTTGAGTTTATATAAAGCATGAAGATAAGAGTTTAAAGCAATAGATGAAAAGCCAAACAGATAAGAGGTGGGGCAGAAAAGAGACATCATAAAGAAGCGAAAAAGTAAAAGCAAGAAAGGATGAGATAAAGATAAGATAAGGAGTCCCTATTTCAATGCAATAATATTATATTCCAACCATCAGAACACACGGGAAGCAAAGCCCTTGTCGGCTTCCATCGGCCCGTATGATCCTCATCCGTGTGTGCTGTGGTGTGAGGCAGCTGACGTGAGGTCTTACTGGCTGGCAGACCAGGAGAACATCTGGTTCTCTCAGGGACGTCGTGTACCCTGAGGAGTGTCCATCACCGAAATATTTTCCCATTTGCTTATCTCCATTACTACGTCAGTTTCATTTAACTAACTGCTTCTCTCTGTCCGTCTGTGTCTATCTTCTGTATCTGTACTCCTAGCATGATAAATACATCTCCTCCTGTCCCTGCACGAACAGGATTACCATCTAAGGTCTCACTGGTGTATATGGTCTTCACTCCGTCATAAACTTCGGCGCAGCACAGGTGCTGCTCTGAGGGTCGTGGTGCAATACAAGTGCTGAGAAGATATGAAACAGTTAATCAGATGATCCGGTTTTTCATTTCCTCCAAAATTCGTATATGCTTTCCGTTGTCCCTTTTTTCCATTTCATAATCCGTTCTATATTTCAATTGCGGCCTGGCCTTGATGTACACTTTCGTCTGTTTCTGTAGCCTCCAACGTAAAAAATATATACCTCGAAATACACACACACACACACACACACACACACACACACATACACACACTACTTCTACACAGCTTTACAGAGAGCTAGTCCTCCATCTATCTTCATACCATGCTTAAACCACCTCACTTATCTATAAGTGCGACATGTTCCCAGCAACCGCACGGTTCATTTTTCTGTAAATCCTACTGCTAATCCAGCCATCCGCGCACCACCATACCTCCTCCCCTCGTCATCCTAGCGGGTCAGGATGATGAGTAGGATGATGTGTCCAGCACTGCTGGGTCTGGGTGACGCTGGATCCCAGCGGCAACATCGTTGACAGTCGAGGTCACCACCACCAGGAGACAGTGGCAGGTCCTCGTCAGGTTTCTCCCTGGTCGCATCACATGCAATGCTTCAGTCCATTGAAAGAACGTTGACTCTTGTATACCATATCGTTCCAATTCACTCTATCCCTTTCATGCCATTCACCCTTTCATGCATATCCTGGCTTGTTACACGCCTCTTGGTCGAGAGTGTAAGAATCACTGTGGCTATATATACCCCCACCATCAGCTCACTGGTTGTCCCCGATCGGTGCCACTGTGCATGAAACTAGGAAGTATATTTGCTGCCCGAAGGTGAGGACGCAGCTTGGGTTAACACTAGCCTCAGTATGTCACCTGGTGAGGGAGTGGCGGTGAAGTGTGTGCGTCTCTTGTGCCTCCTTGCCAGGGTGGGAGGCGCTGTTCTCAAGCTGGGGTGAGGAAAGTCTTCCCTCACTCACCTCATGACTATCTGCTCCCTCCGCCAATTTTGTATTCCAGTACTGAGGAAAACTAAATGTTTATATATGCGAGAAAAGTTCGACAACTTTTGAGAGATTCCCCCACCTCCCCAACTCTTTCGACAAGCCTTAAATATTAATAACTTCGCCTCATAAACTACGTCCGTATCAAAGACAGCATTTTTTTCCAGTTCCACGTTAGTAATATCTGTGCTGCATGAAGGTGGAAATATTCGGTCTTTTAACAAAGACCATAAAATTCTCCTCCAGCTCTGAGGAAAATGCAGTTCTTTGAGGGTTTGATATAAAACTTGGCTCGTTTTATGCTTCGTTCATACCCACGAGAACGTGATAAATTGGACAAGACTTGTAAATAACTCCATTTATTAAAATGGCATCAGTGAGAGAGCGAATGGGAGGTGGGGTGAGTGAGTGTGGCGTTCGTAAGGGATATAGTGAAAGGTGTATGAAGAAAATGGGATAAACGCGAGATTTAAGATTAGCATCAGAACAATGTGAGAGGTGTAGAAGTAGAGCGATAGTTAGAGATTTTGATGTGGATGTTAAAGGGTATTGGTAGTCCATGGATAGTCCCGAGTCTTTGAGCGAAGTGTGAGGATAGTGTGAGGGTAGTATGAGTGTTGAGAAGAGTAGTATGCTTGTAATATGAGGCTTCAATCGTTTGTTTCCTGTTAAGTAGTTCCCATGTTATAATCAATCTTAACCCTGATCCACACACACACACACACACACACACACAGACACAGCCCAGGTCACAGGTTGGGTGTGGACATTCCCTCCTCCTGTTCTCAGCCTCCCCAGCCCTCGTCATAAAACTACCCTCCCTCTCTTGGCCCTCATGAGCAGCCGCCCGTAACCAGTGTCGCTCCTGAAGAAGGTAGCCAAGCACAACAGTGACGGGACATTAACAAGTCGATCTCTTTATCTTACATCAACTTTGGCGTCGAGATGTTATGTAAATCCTGTATCCTGAACTGAACAATCCTCGAAAATTCGTAAATACCT
>JAUUDY010359453.1:0-11481 GCA_032361765.1 Panulirus inflatus
CTATGAAAAGTATGCATCTGCGGAAGTTAGCAATTTGCAGTGGTACACCAAGTATGAGTTTATTACCCACTCTTAAGAAAGAAGACCCTTTCCCAGAAATCATTTCTTAACACTGTATCATCATTCATGGAGCTGTGTACACAAAACCTTTTAATTTTCTTTGTGTCTTAAGTGTTGCACTTTGAACAATCACCTCTGTTAGGGCTACAGCTTTTCTGGAGCTGAATATAAGATTGTGTGCAAGGTTTCCAAACCTAGTGCAAGGAATAAAGTTTTTAAGTCCAGAAACAAGCCTTATGTGCAGCTTAATAAAAAGTTTGGTAATGGATTTTGCCTTTCTCATTGCTGTAATAAAGATTTTGGATCTTCAGGGTAAAATATGAATTGTTTAAATGATCAGTTCAACCAGTGCATTTAGATGTACAGTAGATATATGGAAATCACACATAATCAAGAAATAACTTTTTCACTTCCAAAACGTGAAAAATATAGTTGAAAATGTGTGTTTGAGTGCAGTGAACATGCCTTTTGGAGGCGAGTCTGAAACATTTCAACAAGCATTCTGTGAAAGACAAGAATAATCTGGTGTTATATAACCAGTAGCGAAGTTTTTGTGAATCCATTTAACACAGTTGATATTCTCAACACTGTTCTTCCCAGTGGGAAGTTATTTCACTGAAATGGAAGAACTTGAGTTGGAAATTGTGAACATTCAGAGGGACATTTTTGAAAACTGTTTCATTTTTGCTGCTCATAAGACTAAATTTTACCATGGATCAACCTATCTTTGTGAAACTCTCAAATATGAAGTGCATAAAGCGAAGCACAAGTTAGGCTGTTGGAATCCCATCTCGGCAACTGTTTGTGAACTGCTCCCTTATGTTAATTTCCAGATTATGACAAGCTGGTGGAAGAAATCCAGTGTTTAGTTTGTTAGCAAATATAATGTCCTCTTTTCTCTAACTATATGTACTATAATCAGAGTATAATACTTGCTCCTTTCCTTGTGCTTTTGAATTTCATTTACATTTTGAGTTGACTGAAAGGCTGCATGCATTGGTGCTTGCTGCCTTATCTTCAAATTTCACAGTTGCTTGTCTATAGAAAATGGTTTGGGACCCCTGATATAGATTATGAAAATTTAAATTATCTCAATGAATGCAGTAGATATTAAATATACTTCATGACCTTTGATAAATATTGATTTGTTTGAATATGCAAATTACCTTATAGTATGTACAGCTAACAGAGAACCTGCATGTCTTCAGAATTTAATTATTGTATATGGGTAAACAGACTTTTTAGGAAAGCAATATTCATGCAATTCTAGCAAATCTCTTAAAGAGTCCAGGAGGACCTCTGCTTGCATGCATTATTTTGCCAGTGGATAACAGTGCAAAGTTTGATAATGTCCTCCTGTATATCAGCAGGTCAGTGGGGTTGATACTCTTTATAGGGTTATGTCTTTCAAATTTTACCTTATTTTTGCATGCTTAATAATTGAAGTAAATCTTTATAATGCAGATGAAGACATTTGATCAGCTGCAGCACACTTTGCTTGGGTCCAGTTTCAAGATACAGCAGACCCATTATTTTTCATTAAAAAGAAACTGCACTTCATCTAAAGCATCCCCATACAGCAACATGAATAAACATTTACTGACTGATTCTGGTGAATTGTCCAACATTCAGATGTCACAGAATATAATTTTTTTGATCTGACTGCACTAATGATGATATCAAATAAGCTAGAAAGTTCATTCTTCAATAGTTGTAAAATTACCAAAAACATAATTTCTACTTTCTGTGAATCAACTATACCACAGGTATATGGGGGACTGAGATGTACTGATGGCAGTGCCAGAACCTTAATGGAAACCTTGAATGCCATAACAATCCTAAGAAATTCTAATGCAGTTTTTACTGGAAATCACATTAAGAATAATGGTAAACCTTTTGTTTGAAGACTATTTATGAGAATTCAAGGAGATTCATATACTCATGATATGCATGAGCCTTGTAGACTAAGAACCCCTATTCCTATGAGTTTGTCTCTGGTTCTGATGTCACTGTGCTAACTCCAGTTAGTATGACAAGCCAATGTTGCATTCATTACTAAAACCCTATTTCTTTTTAGAGAATTCTATAACTTAATAATGAAACTTTAAGTTTCCTATGAGTATTAGCAAATACAATATATTTCTATTACAGTTTCTAAAACATGAGAATGATTTTCTCAGATGCGATACTGTTCTTTGACATTATACGTTTTAGTAATTGTTTTTCATGAAAAATAAAAAATGACCATGTATGTGATATATGAATAAGATAAGAATTGCTTTTGCTGATAAAAACTTTGAACAGTTATTATGGGAACAAGTATACATATGAGTGGAGCAGCATGGTAGGTTGCAATCTTATTTTCAGTCAATTGTTGTGATCCACTGTGAACACATTCATGAGTCATCACTACAGCTGCAAGTTGTACTATAGGGAAAGGAAATCAATAAATAAATATTAGACAACACAGACATGAACAGCTCAACTTATGCACTAATTTTGACAAACTCGGAAGTGTGTACAGATGAAGATGGAAATCACAAAGATGCTTCCAATACCCGACCCTGAGTATGAGTACAAGTGGTGATGCCGTATTAGTTCTCTTAGGAAAACTGAGCGCAGTGATGCATTATTAGTTCTTAAAGACATACTGAGCATAATACCCAGTGCACACAGTAAATTAAAGTAAAATGTTAAACCTATGGTAAATTAAATTAATACTACGCCCACTGCCAACCACCTATTTGTGTTAAGTGGTTTACACCAAGTCTCTGAACAGTTCTTAATGTACTCTAATGCACTAATGGCCATGTTGAAATTATAAATAGAAATCTCGGTTGTTTTCATTCTTGCAACTACAAGTGCTTCTCAGCCATTTCAACAGCAATAAATTTTCCATTAAATAAAACACACTGAAAATAACCTATAGATTATGACTTCATGACCACAGGCATTTAACAGAAAGAGCTAAAATATCTGTAGAACCATAAATAATAAGGGCCCGTACTATGGTATCACCAATTGGAACACTGGCAGTGGTGGCAGTGGTTGACAGTGTGTGTGGACAGATGGTTGGGCACTACCTGGTCATTAACTGCCCACTGAGACCCTCCCACCATGAGATCAATTCCATGGAGGGAATCATGCTCTAGCTTTTTCATCACTTGAAAAATTTAACCAACAAACGGACATTATTCTTTAAAATAAGTAAACAGACCCAAGTAAACCAACACAAAATCTGTCATTACATATATCACAATTGCATCACTGTGTGATATTTGAATTCTAAGAATATCATTACTTTGTGGTCTGATCAACTTCAAACTTGCATCATTATATTGTAATATCACTTGAACAGACAACACTTGTATATTTGTACAGGCAACCAGACTCAGCATAGAGCATTACTACCTTTGGAATTGGCAATGATGGGGAGGGGTTAAATGAGACTATAAAACTGTTAACTGTAAGTTTACAAATGCCAATAACGTGTGTGTGTGTGTGTGTGCGTGTGTGTATGATCAGCATGTGACAAAAACAAAAAATTTCTTTCGTTAATTTGGTTATGATAAAAGTGGCCAGTGATGCCCAGCCAATGTCCTAGAGATCATGGTGACAGGCGGCTAAGAACTTGCCGCTCCTCATTCCAGATTTACCACTGTATGACTGTGGAAATCTTCACAACTTATCTTCTAGACAGGGAGATAACATCCCATTGTGCTTTATTTAAATTAGCATTAAAGATTTCTTGCTGGTGATACATGTCAACTTTTTAAAAAATAAGCATTAGTAGCACTTGTAGATTTGATTCTTGATTTTCATATGGCAATATCCTCCAAAAGTAATACAGTTACTCATTATGATCATTATGCTACTGTGCTACAAAATGAATTCAAATAGAATCCAAGAAATACAAAATATGAGGTAAGAGAGAAACTCACGTTTCACAAATAATAAGGAGATGCAGAATTATTAATAGTCTGTTGCTTCAGACAACAAGCAGCAGCATCCTGGAGAGACCTTGATCTAAGGGGAGATTTTTGTCTTGAGTGAGTCATTTGCATCCTTGGGGGCATGAACCTGGTGGCCAGTCTTAGTAGGGTGATGATGTACACCACTGAAAGTCTTACTACTACATCTGGATTTTATTTGTGTGATAGGCACCTGATTTGTGGTATAGACACCGGAGAGAGAGTATCTACGTGTTGTTTTTAGACCTCGTTGCCTGCGCTTGGTCTTTGTATGAGGTACATCTCCCAGTAAATGGGGTGAAATACTGGTCATGTTGGAGGATGCCTGTAATGTGTCCAGGTCCCAGGGGCGAGCGCTTGACGAGCCAATGGAGTCAGGCTGGGCAGGTGGGGGGGTACTGCTGCCTGGTGCTGCAGAGGAATCGGTGGAAGGGGTGCGGCTTGGATGCGAGATGAGTGTTGTGTCGGAACAGAGGGCAGCGATGAGTGGCACATCCATGAGCTGGCTTCGCTCCCGCAACTGCTGCAAGCTGAGGAGACCCCCTGGCCTCCGGCAACGAACCCTCCCAGCACCTCCCGTGGTGGTCCCAACAACACTCCCAGTCCCGTCCAAGGTCTCCTGGAAATAAATTATTACTTATCACAGTGCTGATCTTGTTCGTACGCTGCAAAATTATATTGGTTTGAAAGAGAATTACTAAAAAGTAAAAATGAATGGGAGGAAACCTGTCATGTCAGAAGTATAGTTAAGTAAACTTTACCTAAATGTCGTAGGCAGGGGAAAAAATTAAAGAATACATTGAAAAAAATTTGATAGTTATTAGAATATGTTGAAAAAGGCTGAATTAAGCCTTCTTTTTTCACTGGGTAAGTTTCAAATGATACGTTATCTGTATTCATCTGTTATACCATCAACATATAAAAGGAAACTTACTTTATTCCAAACCAGGTCTGCTTAATATAAATTCTGGTCCACATCCACTGAAGTGAGGTTTTACTATACTTACAAAGGATTATTTGCTCTGTATTTACCAATGTTATGTACTATACATTTTTCTAGCAAATTTAAAAGATTCACAAATTATATCTAACAATAAATGCTCTTTAATCAGAATGTAAATAAGCTCTGTTATTCTATACCACTATAGTGTAACACTAAGATTTAGCATGCAGATGGCTCTAATTCATAAAATTCAGCAACACTAACATGTAACAGAGTTTAACAAGCATATAATTATGATTTAAAACATTTTGAGATTAGACAGCATATTTTCTATGGATGAAATAAGTTACAATAGTGTAGCTTTCAAACTCAAGTCATGAGATTCAGTAAGCTTCTTAGTTATATTACTGAAAAATACAAAACAAAGTATTGCAATTTGTAAAATAAAAGGAAACATTGTAAGTGTTATATTTCTGAAATTTACAGATATACATAATCAGTGTTGCCAGAATCTTCAAAATTAGTCCACTGTCAAGGGATGACATGCCAGGTGTTTTTGCATCACAGTCAATTAAAGAGATTCAGTTTAAAGATCAGAAAGAGTTGATATAGTGTTATTTGTTGGGATTCTCGTAAGAGTGGTTGCTGTCAGGTTAAGGCTTCTTCTTGCTTGGATGGTGTTGCCCAACAGTATAAATTATACCACAAATTTTTAATGCTGTCCTATAATTTTCACATTCACTGAAATACAAAAGTTTTGTCAAATCTCTTGGAATTAAATTTCAGCAAAACTTTACTTGATATGAGGTCCATAAACAGGTTTGTTTATTGAATAGCTGTAAATTTAACAAAGAATTTTCAGTCTTACAGCATATGTGAAATTCAAAGCATATACATTATTTGACCCAGACAATTCAGGTGATAATAGAAAAAATTCACCATGTTTTCAGTAATACAAGAACACATTTCAATTGAATAGGTCCCTTTACTAACTTCCATTACATTTGATATGTCAAAGAAGAATACATGCACATCACAAACATGTTAGGTACTATATGCTGAAAGCTATGTATCAATAAGCATGGGATGATATTATAAATTCAAGACTATGTCATTTTTATGTTAACTCCAAACAATCTACTGTTTCAAATCACTATCTGAAAGTGTGAGCTACATAAGAGGATTACAAGCAGAACAGAGGAGGATGCGTGCAGAAAAATGATGTCTCACAAAAGTCAGTCATCACTGGTATGCTATGTTATGGTGGCCCAAGACATCAGCACAATGCTATCTTCATCTTAAGGAATTAATTGATATGCATTATATTTGGTCAAAACAAGTATTTCAAATTTTATTTTTACAAAAAGTTATAATTTAAAAACTTCACTGTACTAACATCTTAGGCCAAGCAGGTCATGCACAGCACTGAGAAGCCACGTACTTGTGAGTTGTCCTCACCTTGGGCCGGTAAGGTGGGGGTGGAGGCAATGGGTGGCCAGCTGATGCATGGGAATCGGTTGATTCTGCTAATGATGAAGAAAGAATGGATTCATCAGAACGAACACGAAGCATAGATGATGCCTGATGTATTACTTCAGAGTATGGTTCATAGCTTCCAGTAAGACTCTGCGTTGATGCAGAATACCCAGAAGGTGCTGACGACAGTGATGAGGATGCCAGTGATTGCTGAGAAAAGTAGCGTCCTCGTGCCATGGAGGAATAGCCAGAAGATGACCCAGGCTGGTGTGAGGTGAGGCTCTGGTATGATGGATATGATGACAGGACTGATGCAGAGGCACTTCCTCCACTTGTCACTACACGACTACCACTCCCACTTCCACCACAGCTGCTTAATGCTGCTGCAACATTGGGTGTTGATCTATATAAAGGTGACATCTTTGGGCTGCGGTATGGAGGGGGTGGAGGTAAATAAGCAAAGCTGCTACTGCTGCTGCTGCTGCTAGCATGCTGTTGAGCTTGGGTAGCAATCACCTGTCCCTTTTTAGCATCCATGTATTCCTGTCGACTTAGTGCAGGGTCCTTCATAGGATATATAACATAATCCACATCAGAGTACAACTGGGCCTTGAATTGTTCAATTTGGCTCAAGCTGACTTGGTTAGTATACACTGTAGCCAAAGACTGCTGCTGTTGTGGAGGATAAGTACCAGGATCACTAGCACACTGGTAGGTGGGAGATGGTGCCTCAACTGCAACCTGAAACCCACTTCCTCCTGGGCCAGCACCTACACCATAACCATGATGTGGTGATGGTGGAGGTGGATTCTGGAAAAAATTCTTTATATATGGCTGATAAAGGTAATTTTGTTGGGGTTGTTGCTGATGTTGTTGGAACATTGGCTGCTGGATACCTGACTGAGTATGTTGGTGCTGTTGGTGATAACCACTATATGTTGGTGATGGCAGTAGTGGTACACCTACAACTTGGGCATATGCAGCTGGCTGATACACAGTCTCACTACTTAGTCGCTGCTGTAATTGTTGTAGTTGTTGCTGTTGTTTGAGTTGCTGCTGCTGCAATGCTTTCTGTTGATGTCTGAGGTAGAGACTTCTCGGGGTTACAGTGGGGTGCTGTTCTGGGTGAACACGAGCCTTATGTTTGTTTATGTTAGATGAAGCACGGACATCCAGGTAATTATTTTTTCTAATTACAGGTACCTCTACAGTATTTTGAGTACCAGATGCTTTGATTTTATTTGATCCATGATCACGAGAATAAGGGGGTGGAAGACCCAAGGGTCGCATTTCAGGCAGTTGAGCAGTACCACGTTGTAGAGATTGGATAGCATCTATTTTTGGCCGAGGCTGAACTTGTGGTAAAGTATGAACTATTCCTCTACTTAGAGGCACTGAAGTGAATGATGGAGCAGCAGTAGCAGCTAACTCAGTGTGAGCTTTAAGCACTGTGATTCTGGGCTTTGCAGTTATAAATTTGGCAGGTGCCTCACTTGCATTAGCAACTGTTGTTTCACTAATTACTGCATCTGGTGCTGTGTGAGATAATCTGTCACAATTTGGATCCTTGCTCCTGGGCAAAGAGTCATCAGGTGATGCACTGTTAACACGGGAGGAAGCTATGGCAACAGGTGTAATAGTTTTTATGGTTGACATGGAAACAGGAGCAGGAGGAATTGCTAAGAAACGATCCTCAGTTCCAGGAATTTGCACATAGTCACTGTCTGTGTCAAAAGTTGATGAAACTGAAGTGCGAGGTCGGTATAATCCCAAGGACATTGCTAAAGCAGGTGAGTATGATGCCAACAAAGATGCTTGGGCACTTTCAACAGAGTAATCTAGATGTTCTTCATCCTGCTGATCTGATTCAATTGGAGAAGTTCCACCTTCTGAAGGGGATGCAACTGCCTGAGCACCAGCTCTCTGTGTTCCCAGTCCTTGCGCACCCAGTCCTTGTGGGCTAACACGATGGGCGCTGGCTGATGGAGTAGCAGTTCTCTCTTCTTCTGCTTCCCTTTGTTCAAGCTGGGTGTTACTCTGATCTGGGAACCGTAAACCGTCTTTGAAAAATTCTACGTAATCATCATTGTTATCTAACTGGCTAAAATCCTCCTCTGAAAAATTGTAAGTTGAAGTGACAGACTCATCAAGGTCTGGCTGTACCATCACAGAGGCATCATCACTTACAAATGTTGGACTTCCAAAGAAATGAGCAGAAGCACTAGCTGAGTCTAGAGAATCATGGTATGTGTGTGGCCCAGTGTCCCCTCGTTGTGCTGCTACACTCGAGTTCTCACTGTCTAATTTCTGATGCAAGAAACCTGCAGAGGCTTGCTGCAAGATACACATGGCACAAGATCCACATTTACAGTGCTCTTCATCATTCTCATCTTCAGGGTCATCAGTTGAAGTAATTGATGCATTGTCATCATCACAGCAAGTAGAACAGCAATTATGTTGTGTGTGTGACATTCCTGCACAAAGATCACTTTCTTCATCTTCACCCCGTCCTGACCTGTCTGCAGCCATACCTGGTAAATCTGCAAGATGTGGGAGATCAGGAGCTAAGGATAGGTCTGCAAGCTCTGCACCCAGTGTCAGTTCTGGGGGAAGCCTGTGTGGGACCATAGAATATCTAGAGCGAACTGTGGAGGCAGATTGCTGTGATGAGGAGGAATGGACACTACCTGCTCGACCTAATGACACTCCACCTGCTTCACTTCCACAAGCCCCTGTAGACCCAGTTAAGCGCCCTCCAGATGGTGGAGTTGAAGTTGGTGGCGTGAAGGAGGGACAAGTTAGGTTCTGTTCATCTGGATAGCAATGAGAAAAAGAAAAATTATTGGATCATATAATTAATAGGAAGAATCTTATATAATTACTGTATCTTTCAATCAAATTCAGTGAAAGATATCCTTTTATAACCATATCAAAGAATACAGAGAATCTTCAGTCAGTTAAGAGTAAAGACTGGGTACACATTATAAAAACACTGAGGTACCCTACTTGCCCTACAAGGATAGCATGAAACTTTCTAATACATATTATGTCACTACTGATTTGATATCATTAGCTTTTTGCAGTATTACCAATTAAGTTTTTTAAGGCGAGGATTTAAACTTGTACAAACCTAGATTACTATTGTTTATCCATAATATCATCTTTTTCTGCATTAAAAATTGATGCATGTACTACAGATCTTACCAAGAATTTTAGCTTCTCACTCATCCTTTTCATAAGTCCACATTATTTCAGCATACCCACTTCACCTCTCTTGACCATATTTTCCTCATTACTACACCTCTTATTTACCCTATCATATCTAACATCCATCCTTTAACATACTTTGTAATGTAAAGCCCATGCCTTGCATTAACACAGCACCACTGGGACTACTACACCGTCAGACATTCTAATCTTTGCCCTCCCAGGCAGTGAACTCTCTTTCCAAATGCTCATCAGTACACTCAGAACCTTAGCTCCTACACCCACCATATGGCTAACTTCAGCTTCCATGGTTCCATCTGCTGCTTTGTCCACTCCCAGATGTCTCAAAACACTCCACTTTCTCCAAGTTCTCTCCATTCAAACTCACACTTCAACCTGTATCTCTTCTCTGCTGTACTTTAAAACCCTACATTTATTTACATTAACTTTCAACTTTTTCTTTTCACACATTCTCCCAAATTTGAATAAGCCACCAGAGCTTGGTCATCAGAAAACAGCAAGCAACTCACCTTCAGGCCCCCCATCCCAACAGACTGCAAACCCCTTCCTATCTCCAAGACCCTTGCATTCACCTTCCCCATCATCCCAACCATAAACAGATTAAACTGCCTTGGTAACATTACACATCACTGTCATAGACCCACCTCCACCTGGAACACTCACTCTGCTCTCCTACCTGCACACATGCCTCACTCTCTTGATAAAAACTCCTCATTGTTTTTAGTAGTTTTTCTTTCACACCATATATTCATATCACCTTCCATAAATTATTCCTACCAGCCCTATCATATCCATTCTTCATATCCATAAATGCCACATACTAATCCTTCTCTTTCTGTAAATATTTCTCACAAATTTTTCAAAACAAACACCTGATCCACACATTCTCCACAGCTCCTGAAGCCATATTGTTCCACCCCAGTCTGACAGTGCAATGCTTTGTGTATGCCACCATTCTCTCAATCACCACTCTCTCAATGCAATTTACCAGGTACACTCAACAAATTTATACATCTGTGATTTGATTATTAATTTTTCTGCTCCCTTCATTCATGCCTTCATTTGTTATTTTGTTCTCTTCAAACTATTCAGCTCCTAAAACATTATTATGTTATTCTCCCTGAAGTATACTAATGTTCTCTCTCACTTGAACTCTTTTGCCCTCTTTTTCAGCCCCTGCACTTTGCTCTTGACCTACTGCTTCCTCTTGTACATCTCCCAATCACTTGCACTCCTTCCTTGTAGCTAGATCTAAATGTGGGAGGTGGGTAGATTAGAGAGAGTGGTGAATGGTGGGATGAGAAAGTAAGTTAATAGTGAAAGAGAAAAGTGAGGCATTTGGGCAGTACTTACAAGAAAGGAGTGCAAATGATTGAGGGATGCATTACACATGACAGATAGAGACTGAATGTGAATGAAAGTGGCCTTTTTTTTTTTTTCTCCCTTGGCACTACCTTGCTATATCAGGGGGAGTAGCGATGCTGTTTCCTGTGGGGCAAGGTTGCACCAGGAATGAATGAAGGCCAGCAAGTATGAATATGTACATGTGTATATATGTATATGTCTGTGTGTACTATATGTATGTATATGTGTGTGTATGTTGATATGTATATGTATGTTTATGTGCATGAATGGGTGTTTATGTATATATATGTGTGCATATGAGTGGATGGGCCATTCTTTGTCTGTTTCCTGGCGCTACCTCGCTGACACGGAAAACTGCAATCAAGTATTATAATAATAATAATAATAATAATAATAATAATAATAATAATAATAATAACAACAATAATAACAAAGCTC
>JAUUDY010359673.1:0-11480 GCA_032361765.1 Panulirus inflatus
AGGAGTGTCACCCAGACACAGCCTGGTTCAGACAGTAGTAACATGAGTGTCACTCAGACATAGAAGGGTTCAGACAGTAGTAACAGGGGTGTCACCCAGACACAGAAGGGTTCAGACAGTAGTAACAGGGGTGTCACCCAGACACAGAAGGGTTCAGACAGTAGTAACAGGAGTGTCACCCAGATACAGACTAGTTAAGACAGCGACCTTTCATCTATTATTGCACCATGGCTGACGTGTCTCTTCTCACTCTCAGTTTGCCCAGAACTCGTGAAAAGCTTCTAAAAATCTAACAAGGTTTAGTGTCAGGCTCTTCTCACAATCTTCACTGTTCTTGCTTTCCCTTTTCCCATATCAGTGATACTTCCTCCGTGACACACGACCACCTCACTCATTAAGTGGAGGGCAGACCACAACGAAGTTCTTGATGTGAGTGATGCACCGACCCAGAACTCTCCACTGGCCAGTACTCAGTTCTTGCTACCCACTAGCGACACTGGATCACGCATCAAACATCAAATGGCACACGTGTTCTCCACTACAACTCTCCCGGCCAGGTTTCAGACTCCAGACTCCCTCTCTCTCAGCAATTTACTCGACCCCAACTAACTTTATTTTTAACAGATCAGAAATGCCAGATGTCTATAGGAAAATAATACAATTCAGTTACCTTTCATCAACATTGGTTTTTCGATTCAGGACACAGTGTACTGCTCCTTGCATGAGAGGGAATAGTAGTCTCGTACAGAAAGTATGTAAAGAAATGTAATATGACTTTTTTTTTTTTACATGAATATAAGATCCATCCGAAATAAAACAGCTCATTTGCATTGTTTGGTAAACAGTGAGCCAGTTGTTGTTGTTAGCTTAAAAGAAACATTTCCGAACACAAAACAATGACCATCTGATGAGCAAGTACAAATTGCCCGACTGTGAGTTATATTTGTAAGGGACTGTGGCGGTCGAGGAAGCGGAACTACACTAGACGTAAATCGTATCTGAACCTCATCGCAATGCAGACTACAACATCGGCCGCTATTGAACACTTGTGGTTTCAGATTAGCACAGAGTTATCCCAACTGTACATAAACGTCGTGTATAGACGCCCTAGTCATCCAGCAGCCACTGACACTGTCATATACGAGAGTTTACAACGAGCAACACAACCATAATACTCGATCATTTTTTGGAGATTCTAATCTTCTAGAAATCAATTAGAAGACTCTCTCAGGTGTAGGAGATGAGTTTACTAAACTTATCGACTTTGTCGAAGACAGTTTTCTCCACCAAGCATCATCAGGCTGATGAAGAAAGCTAATACACTTGAGTTAGTTGTTGCTTCCTGGGAGTTCTTAGTAACGAACCCTAGTGTTGGCGAACATCTAGCGACCTGTGACCATACCATGGTTAAGTTAGATTCCCCTAAAACCAGTCATATTATCCCTAACTTTAAAAGGGCGGTTTTTAATGGGTTGCGCGATGCATTGAAGAGTCTCACCCAGAAGAATTATGGGTCAGTTTTAAAGAGTCGGTTTATCCACCGACGAGACGCATTCATTTCCACGGACGACAGAAACAACAAAGCCAACAACAACCCTGAATGGTACTCCCCAGATATTGCATGAGCTATAACGACGCAGAAATAAGCTTTACAAGCTTAAGAAATCAGGCAATGACCCATATATTGGAAAACAATGTAACACAATTAGGAAAGACGTGGAAATTTATCCAAAAAGCCAAAAGAGAGTGCGAAGAGGATCTACATGAAATCGGTGAATGGTCTGGAAAATGGCAAATGCCATTTAGCGTCAATAAATGTCGGCTGTTGCAAGTAGGAAACCTCAACAAAAAAATCAGTTATGAACTGATGTGCCAAAGATAAAGGACACCTCTAGTATGAGAGATCCAAGGACCGCTCCCTCCAACAACTTCCAATTCTCCTAGCACTGTAATGAAGCTGCCAAGAAAGCATATAGGATATTAGGAATTATCAACAAAAATATTTCATACGAAAGCAAGGATGTGATATTGCCACTGTATCTTAGTTAGACCCCATACTTTAGTAAAGATTTTCTTAGACTGGAAGTAGTGCAGAGATGAGCAACTAAACTGATTCCTTTCTTGCGTAACAAATCACATGAGGACAGACTACGAGAATTGATTTTGTTCTCCCTACGTACATTAATAGAATGTTTTAAAACACGTAAGAATTCAACAGAGTCGATATTGCAAATGTCTTTACAATAATACCAGCGCTACCAACAAGAGAAAATGGACTAAAACTTAGATGTTACCGAATTAATCTGGACTGTATGAAGTATTTCTTTACGAACGACATTACTGATGCGTGTAATAAGCTCCCATAACATGTTATTCAGAGCAACGCCCTTAATATCTTCGAAACTAGGCTTGATCATCACTTGTCACTCTCCAGTCCTGAATGATTCATTAAATCAGTCATCATAACGTAGTGGTATATCATGTTACCTTCTCAACTACTGATCTTTCCCTGGCCATGTTGCGGTAACATACCAGCACTGATTAACCCATGTCGCTTGCTTTGAGAGAGTAAGTGGGAATTGCTGTATCATTATTTAACACTCAGAATATACAGACATGGTAAGTCGAGAGGCTGGAGCTCAAGTTAATCCTTAGTACTGTCTTTATAACAAAAAGGGAAGGGATGCATGTCGTTGGTGATGGCATGCATGACATATTCACGTTCATTCTACCTTATGACTTTCCTATAGAAATTTCCTTTAGATATGTTAGTCCTGCAAGGTATTTTCTTCTACTTCGGTGTTGCCGGAGGGAGTGGAGGGTGGGGAGAGAACTTTAGCCTCGCTTTTCTTTTCTTCTACTGCTTTTAAGGGGACTGTATTTCATTTTTTCTCATTTTCTTGGGTCTGTGTGGTATGTGTATATTATGTAACCCAACAGGAGCCTTTGGGTATCAATATCGCAAAGTCTGCATCGGAAAATGAATCTGTAGACTTGCTGACGAAAAGATTTTCACTCTTCTATTTTCACCTTAGCCCACTCCCAGTGTACGTCCACCTGTGACAGCGACGGTGTTGTAATAGACACGGGGCACTGCTCCTGCATGTGAGGAAACAGCAAGGGAGAGGGTTCCTCCCTAGGACACGGAGCATTGCTCCTGCATGTGAGGGAACAGAAGGGGAGAGTGTTCCTCCCGGTCTTCCCTAACTTCGTCTACACAAGAGCCAGAAGTAAAGTTTACGCCTCAGTAATGCCCCAGCCCTCACGCACACCATCAGAATCTTTTATTCCTGTGGCACCCACCCTCCCCATCTTTCCCTACTCTACTGCTTCACGCATCGTCAGGCGTCCATTATATTTCACGCCATCAAAACAGATTTGTCTGGATTCTGTCAGTGTGTCCGTTCTCACTCCCTCAGGCCTTCCACACACTGGTCAAGTGGTGCTCATCCAAACACTGTAACATTTTCCCTCTCTTCATACATTTTTTTTTCCAGACTTCCATTATGAATCTCCCTCTCCTCCATATACGTTCCCTCCTATTTATATCCTGCATTGACCCAAACCACTCACTTTTCACTCTTCTGTTTCTCTCTCTATCTCTATTCTTTTTGGTCTTGTGCTTCAATCTCTTTCGATTGGCCTTTTCACATACGTATAGCACCTATAGATATCTTTATTGTCCTCTTCAGGCTGTGGGAGAATAATGGTTGTAAGGGCCTCTCCTTCATCTGCTTACTTCAGGGGTTGTACCTGGTCGTCCTGATCCACCAACATAACCAATCATCTAGAGGTTTTACCTCACAGGAGACGCAATATTCCTCGACCTGTCTCCAGCAGCTTTCTAACCTAAGTTATGTAGAAGCATTCTATTTCAAGAGATCATTTCCTTGTTATATATTACATATATCATATAGTACTGATAGAATCATCTGTTTGCTGTTATATAAACACGATATCATATTTCATCAAATATTACATAATACTGTAATTTTTATTCGTCGTAGAAAACGTGATATTTCAAAGTGCAATGCAATTTCAACAGCTCGTCTCCCGCCTAAGGCAGACGTATTTCATAAACGACATTCTATTTCCAAACTGAAATTATGATCCTTAACCTTTTCCAAGGATTGTGCTCAATAAGAACGGCCGAGATTTTTTTTTATGTGATTTTCTACTTTGAAAATATTACCATCTATGTGACTTCCCATACACGAGTATTTGTGTATCGAAATGAATCTCTTTTTTTCTTTTTTTAATAGAAGATCTGTATGACTTCCTGTTTCAAGGGCTACTGTTCATAAAACATGCATATAGTGTCATAAAACATGCATATAGTGCGGTTTTCTTATTCCTGTTACTTTATTTAGCTTCTGATCTCCATTTAAAGCCTCACGTCTCTTGTCTTTGGTCTCTTTTATTTGTGCCTCTTCCTTGCTTCCATCTACTCTTCGTGCGGCCGTTCCCAGTATATAGATACAGCCAGGAAGTAACCTGACGCACAAGGACTAACACCCTCATATAAAGCTGTCAATAATTCATCCATTTGCTTGGCAGGATAGAAATTGCTGGCTGCTGCTGGGGTGATATACCTTCGGGAAATTATTTCAGAATATTCCTATACAGCTGAGCGGCAAGGTTATGCAGGAAATATTGGCGGTATGTCGAGGACACCAGCAGAGAGGAGTGGTTAAACCAATGATATACATCATTTGCGCCTTAGAGTGTGGTGCCCAGGGAGAGTGGGAGTGATGGTGGCCAGGGAGGCTGTGGAGGGATGAAGTAATGTGGTGAGGGAGGATGTGTAAGACCAGGAGGAACTGGTGGTGGGGAGGAAGAGGGTAGTTGCCATGGAGAGAGTGCGCGGCGGTGGTAAAGGAGGGTGTGGTGGCTAGAGAGTGGTGGTGAGGGAGGTAGGGAGGGTATAATGGCCAGGATGGAAGAAATTGGTGATGGGGGCGAGGCGAGGGTGTAATGGCCAGGGTTGGAATGAGTGATGGCAGTAAGGGAGGGTGTGGTAGCCAGCGGGGGGAGGGTGTGGTGACCAAGTTGTGATGGCATGATGGTGTTTAGAGGAGGGTGTAGCAACCTTCTGCAGGAGTGAATAGACGAGGGGCCGTGAGGCCCGAATCTGCTAGTTCTGTCTGAAGATCTTTGAATGCACTAACGCGAGAAATGGCGAATATGTTCTAAAGAAGTAATTCGAATAGTCATTTCCTTATTAGGGGCGATCATAGCTTATCGGTATCGCTGCCGCATGCCACGCAGGGGTCCCGGGTTCGATCCTGGAACCAGTGCCAGAACGACTTCTTACACTCCGCCAACCCGAACGATTTATGCTTTTCACAGTCGTGATCATTACTCGGATATGTAAATTGAAGTTTTGAGAAGTATGTGGTGTGGTGTGTATCTTTCACCCAACACTTTGGTCAGTGCATGTCCTCACCGTTCTTTACGAAAATGTTGGAAAATATGGATTTTTGTTAAGGGCTGTTGTACGCAACATATCAATCTAAATTGTCGCTTCTACTTTCTTAGTTTTTACTCAGGGAAAACCAATATCTTGGACAACTGTCAGTAGTCTATTAGAATCATGAAACCAGTAATAATTACCAGGTACGAGATGTGGTTGTGTTTTCTGGATCAGGCGTTACAAGCGAACCGTAACGACGAGTAATGTTGTTATGAGGCGTCACGTCCCTTCGTAAGCCTAGCTTCTACTGTCATGTCTTACTACGCTGGTCAGGACAGCGTCACGTATATCGTAAACCATCAGATTTGGTATGAAATGATCAACCTTATGTACCACTTATCCCAAGAGCAGGTCTGATGTCAGGCGATAGTGTTTTCAATCCTTGGTGAAAGTTTATACACTGATCAAGAGTTGTTTACGTCCGTACCATGTCGACTCGTGAGGGACTTCCACTTGTGTGATGGCTGAAGGCCAGCGGCTCATGGTAAGGCCACAGACACAACCGTTGTGACACCAGTCCTGCCAACCTTGAGGTCATGAAAGTTTATACACAGACGAGCAGCCACTGAGCTCACTACTCTTGCTGGATACATCGCTCCGTCAGGCAAGATGCGGCTCTTCAACCTCTGTAAGTGTTGCCTCAACCAGCCAGACGTCTGACTGCAATATAATTTCATTCTTAACTTACAAATGATGGAATATTACACATAATTTGTACGTTGAATGTAAAAGATGGATCCGTACACTTTGAACTGCTGCTCTACAAGGTTAACTGACTGACGATCTACTGGATCCGCAAATATTCTTTCTAACGCTTCTGGAGTATAATTGCCATGGCATCAGGAAGAACGTCTGCGCTCCTATAAGGAACCTGATCCTTTACCATTCAACTAATCGTAATTATCAGGAAGTATGCTGAAGACTTTTGTATGGAGCTTCATTCGGTTGCAGTAGATGTTGAGAGTCTGACATAAGGTTCATACTGTAGCATGTGAGAATATGGGTCACTGTTAAAAGTGTGTGGGAGGTATTTTCATGGCTACCAGCGCGATACGATCTAACTAGTGGCTGGAAGAGTATAATTTGTAGGTGCTAACTTGGTAATACCCAGTAATGGACGAAAGTTCTGATCATCATACCTAAGGGTCTTACCGTCGTGCTCATGAGACTAAAAAGTTATGGTTTGTGGAATTGATCACATATAGCCCGCCAGAACCTTCTTTGTCACGCAGTGCTATAATTCTATTGTACACAGAAAAGCAGATAAATATCTTTCTAATAGAAACACTGGAACACGAGAGAGTGCAAACTGCATACGCATCCCTCGGGTTAAAAAGAATGAGAATGAAAGTTGAAACCAAGCTCACGTGACGCAGAAATAGCATTAAACGTTACCTAAAACATCTGTGAAAAGAGCAGCAGAAAGGAAAGTAAGAGCCGTGTCTACCAGGTGTTCCTTGTAAGATCACACGTTATCTGCCAGGCTCTGAGGACGACACCACATCTTATAAACAGATTTGATATCATAGTACCTTTGGTAAGGTAGGCACGTCATAGCTAAAAAGAGAAAAATCAGCAGAGATGTTTACTTCAGATGCAACACAGGCAAAATGGCTTTCGATACCAATCCATTTTTATTTTCATTTTTCTGTCGACTGTTGAACGGTCGGCTGTGTGAGACAAGATACTGAGAATGTCAGACTGTTCTGCTGACTGGGGATGCTGGTGTGGCCTCTGTTGCTCTGAAGCATGTGAAGGTTCCGTGCTATGAAGGTGAAATCGCGCTTGAGTAGGAGTTCATACAATTTTATTTAATGTAGGTTTTCTTTACATGTGGCACGACATGTTTTGTGGAGACAATCCACCTCATCAGGTGCCACTACTTAACAATATCATTTAAATCCTATCATCACACTTGAGTCCCACCGTCCAGCACCAATCAGTACAGACCTACCACTGTCCACTTTATCTGGCAGTAACCGTTGTAAGGGAGAGTGATTAAGGGGGATTACGTGGCGAGGGTTGACCTGGGTAGCTGGGAGTGTCAACAACCTTTCTTATTCCCCAGTAAGTGATGGTCACCCGGTTGGACGCCTTGGCGTGTCGCTCTCTCTTTGGATCGCTTGTATTGCTGCCTCCACTCGTTCACAACGATCTCCGCTGCCTGACGTGACCAGCAGATGAACCCAGAATTTGTGTTAACGTTGTCTTTAGTAGCGATGTGAGCCGCTTCTAATGTCCTCCTGATTTGTTTGCTTAGGTCCTCATGCAGTATTCTCGCCTCGTCTCACTACACGGCTTTGCAACGACGAGTTCCACTCTGTTTTTTTAAATGTTTCCTCCAAAGTTATCTGTCTCATTAATGACGGTTTTTGTCTTGCTTTGATTTTATCAACTGGCGTGATTTCTTGAGTTATGAATGCACTCTGCTCTCGTCCTTCAATAAGTCCATCACACATTTTTACCATGTCGTCTATAGGCGCTTTTTCCGCAGTGTTAACGAAGTCATCCTCAAAGTCTCTTATCACGATCACCTTGATTCAGAATCATTTCAGCTATTTCACTACTGGTGAGTGAATGAACAACTGCAACCTCATTATCTGCGAGCCTTTTTTGACATTTTCAACAGTACATTTGTACGACAAAGCAGAGACTAAGCAAAAGATGCAGTGAGTAATGCACGTAGGTCTGGCGATGACGATGGTTGGTAACAAACTGGCGCCAACAGAGCATCACAGCCAAACATAGGCAAGTGAAGTCAGGTGTGGAATCTTCCACTTGTAACGTCATGTCGCGGCTTAAAAAGTTTCGGATTTCGAAACATTTCGGATTTTCGGGTTAGGGATGCTCAACCTGTATTGGCTTACTGTTATACATTGTTTACTGTCCATTGGTGTCCTGGCTGGAAATATCATTTAGTTTCCGTAATACTGGATGGAATACCTTCAAACGCCAATTTAGAATCAAAGCATTTACCATTTTCTATTTCCTGAATTTACTGTAATTTTTGCATCGACAGCGAATCGCATCATACGAAGAAAAGCTGTATCACTAGGAAAAATGTAGTGAAGCGGATTACATCTCATCATAAAACTAGACCAGCATTGTCATCAGTTCTGTGGCAGTCAGTGTGGATATGATAGCGACTCAGATATCACACCTGTCATGTGGGCAACAATCTGAATCGTTTTAGGTTGACATATGCCAGTTGCTTGAATTTCCTTTGCATAAACAGTTGTACCTGGCATTCAAGAACATAACACAGTAATAAGATGTATGTAGGAATTCATTAATGAAACCGTAGGCAGGTTCATCAATATTTTCTCTCATGTCATCACTTCACGACTTAGCTTCTGTGACAGTAGTTCCTGTTCTTCCCGCAGGTGTGTTGGTGGTGCTGATGGTCATATGCCTCTTCGTGGCCTTCGCCCATCTTGATCCACAATTCAGAAGAGGTAATAACCTTACAATACCTATGATGGTAACATGACACACTCATGGGGCAATGAAACAAAGAAAGGTTGTCTGGATTTAGATTGTGATTATCATTCACAATACAGTGGCAATGAGATCTGAAAGTCTGATATAGATGCCATTTGCGAACGACGGCAGATGTCTCCCGTACCCATCTTAAAGGTCAGATAACCATGTTCATTCTCGTAGTATATTCATCGTAGGAACTACAATCACTGACCTTCGAACTCTAGCATGTCGTTCGGTCGTGATGGACCAAGATAGACGTCTAAGGTTGGTCCAGGTGATAAGCAGAGGTAAAAAGGAAAAGTAAGACAAGAAACAGGCAATGTTTCCCTTTCCGTGAAGAGAAACACTAATTACAACGCTGTCAGAGTTCAACACAGTCTTTCAAACATGGAGAATAACTTCCTACATGTTTCCAGAAACATGTTGCGAAATTTTCCATGATTTAATTCTTTTTTCGTGATAAGCTATATAGTCTTTGCAACTTCTGTCTTCCAGAAATAACATCAGAACTTCATTATATTAATCATCAAAAGATGATGTAAAAAGGAAAGAAAGGTATATGAATATAACTTTGGTGCATCACAGATCCATCTTTATGTGGCATGATAGGTTTCGTGGAGACAATCCACCTCATCAGGTACCAGTACTTAACAAAGTTATCTAAATCTTAACTTCACACTTGGTTCCCGCCGTACAACACCACTCTTTCTAGGCCAAGCACTGTCTGCTATGTCTGGTCGTAACCCTTGTAAGGGAGAGTGATTAAGGAGTGTCAGGTGGCGTGGGTTGACCTGGGTAGCTGGGTGTGCCACGAACAATTTCTTTTATGTCTTCTTAGCTTTCCACTGAGCTTTGTTCACAAACCATTTGGGATAGTATAACTACCTAAAGATACGTCTTATATGACTACATTCATTTACCAGGCCTATGAGATCACATATCCATAGTGCTCTTAAAAACATAGACGTAACTACAGATATTTTTACAGAAGGATCATGTACTGAGAAATAATGAATATAACTGTCAGAGTTGGTAGGCTTCCTGTAGATTTTAAAGGACAAATTATCAGATTCTCTGTTTATCAACACATCTAGAAAGGGCAGTTTGCCTTCTTTTTCCTATTCCATCTTGAATTTGATGGTGGGGTGGATGTTATTCAATTCATTAAAGAAAGCATCACAATCTTGGGAGGATGGCCGCAAGGAAAACACATCATCCACGTATCTAAACCAGACTTTCAGATGAATATTGATTGAAGTTAAAATTTCATGGATTTAAGGAAGTTTGAAATTTTGATCGGACTTCCTCCCCATATTCACTTAAACTCTCCACATCCATAGAAAGTTGATCTTAAGGAATGACTCGTGCAAACTTTACCTTCATTTCACCGAGTCTGCTTGGTCTGGATAGTTTAACTTTTGGTTACTAGAACCTTATCACATCGTCAGCATTGGTCAGCATCTTGGGTTTTAGTGATCAAATGAAAGTTGTTTTAACGCCCCGTTGTCGTCTGTTTATTCACACTCAATATATTTGAGTTACGCAGCACGGTTTGGGAGAGAAGCCGTCTGTGTAACATGATAGAGACGTCCAGTACTCTCGTTCACCCAGACAACCTTGTGTTTCCTTCCTTCCTTCCTTCGCCTTATTGGTTACTCTCGCTCCTATACAGTATGCAGACGACGATCTTTTCTCTGACAATAATCAAGTTGTATCGTAAGTATTATCTGGGACATATAGTGCACTTACATCAACATTTCGTGATTACATATAGACGTTATCAGTGGCGGAGAAGTGGTGTAACTAAGCTGACGCCTTCGCTTACATTATATTTGGCTAAGGAGGGAAAAGAGGAAGAGGACGAGGCTGTATATCCCGTTCGTGCCACAGCCGCTGGGATAGGATGCAGATTCCCTCGGAAGATGGACGTGAGGTGGAGTTAGATCGTCCATATTACCCTGATCAACCTGCCCCTGGTGATGGAGGAGGCAGCATGCGGAACTACCTGCAGAATGATATTTTGATCAAGCCCATCATCATGTAAGTAAGGGGATCACCACCCTTATTGAACACTCTTCGAACCCACGTGTGTGTGTGTGTGACCGTCTTTACCCTCTCCGTCTTTCATGTCTGACTCGCATCCCACCCTTAACTACCTGTTCCTTCCTCCACCTTAATCATGGGCCGCTTTTACCCCACCAAACACACAGATAACTCTCCCTCCTGACTTACATCTCTGCATTACTCCCCTACTAACCTTTTCTACCGTTACTTAACGACTGTTCTTCCCTATTTTACAGCTAAGCTTCCTCGTCAAAATACTCACAGATCTTTCTGTTGCCTCAAAAACGAAATCATTTCGATTTTAATTTACAAATATCTTTTCTCCTTTGCTGTGACATCCGTTTCCTTCATTACTAACAAAGATAAGTACGTATTCTATCTTTCTTCCTTTCAGATTCAAACCTCCTCCCTAGGTTATCCAGCCTTCAGAACACATTGTCCTTTTCATTCACACTTTCCT
>JAUUDY010359784.1:0-11613 GCA_032361765.1 Panulirus inflatus
TCTCTCTCTCTCTCTCTCTCTCTCTCTCTCTCTCTCTCTCTCTCTCTCTCTCTCTCTCTCTCTCTCTCTCCATCCCCAGCTTGATAATATCCTGGTCTTACAAACGCCTGTCTAAAAGGCAGATTTAAAGATAATATTTCAGATTTTTTTTTCTTTGACATTAACATATGAACGAATGAATAAGTTACGTGAGGGAGTGTGTGTGTGTGTGTGTGTGTGTGGTGTGTGTGTGTGTGTGGAGACGTGCATGGCGTACATTGTAACCGTCGGGAACACGATATCAAAGCAGAGGAAGCCTGTAAGAGCATGAGTCATGAATGCCAGAGGGCCCCCGCTCCTGATGGTGGCATCGACCAAAGCTTCAAGAGGGTCACTATTCAACCCCGCAGGTTTGTAACACGAGTCTAATTACACGTTTGCTGCTGTTTTTTTTCTTTTTTACAGGCTTGATTAAGTACACTATTCAGGCGGGACTTTTGTATCTGAGTGTTATCAAGAGGTGGCAAGTGCTTCTCTGACGTATTTTCAGGTCAAGTTGAATTGTGAGAAAGTCTGTGTGATAGTTTTCACGACTGTTTCTTGTGGGGATGTTGTCATCATCGCGCTAAGAAAACATGTTCGTGGAATGCGTTCAGAGGCAATGGCCGGCCAAAGTAGGACGATCACGAACACATCACAAAGACTGACATTTAACTACAAAGTCCACCGCCTCCACTGTGGAAAGATCTGTTCCCCAGGGTCGGTGCTCGCTCCCCTGCTGTGTTCTTAATATTTACATCCGACACTGATATCATCACACAGTGAATACACGGAAACGTTTCAGCCATCACTGGGGGGACATCAGAATTAGTGTGGGAATCCCAGCGACTCGGGGTACTGAAAACCTCCAAATAGATATCAGCGAAGTGTTCCAATCGGCCTCCGAATGTAAGGATTTTTGTTAGAAAAAAAAAAAAGAAGAAAGTCATCTCAGCTGCGGATGAACGAAGATATCAGTTTGCATATCTGATGCAAGATGGAAACATATCTGACCTTAACGTAGGCGTGAGATGACCTTACTTTCGGGAGACACCGTTATAGAACCGGTTCAGTCTTTGATGTTAGTACGATGGGTATTGAGAAGTTTCCAAACGAGTGACACAAGAAGATTCCCGTGTGCTAACCATCCACGTAACCGGAGAAAATTCTGAGGTAGAAGATCTCCAGAGGTCCTTTACCATCCACGTCAGCTTATTGACATGTCTGAATTACTCTGGCAGGCTTGAGGACTCGAGGACTGCTCTCATTAGAACGTAGACGAAAGAGATAGAGTGTGACCTGCCCATGGAAAATACTGGAAAGCATTATTCCTTAGCGTTCATACGAAGGTAGTTCTTTGTTGGAACGACAGACTGGGTAGAGTTGTGCAAGGGAAAGCAGCTGAGGGAAACATGATAGGAGACAGCATAATGTCAGGGTACCCACGTCTGTCCAGCACGTTTCCTGCAGATGTAACGAACTCCATTGAAAGTCTTCGGGATTTCCTCAGAAAACGACCAGATATAATTTTGTCTACCGTGTTTGAAGTCATCCAAGATGTACAACGTAATGAATGGAGAATTACTGCATGAAACAGCCTGGTAGACCAGTTCCTCGCCAGGGAAAGGTAAAACCAGACTGATCTGCGAGGATAGAGGAGAACCCCTGAAACTAGTTTGAGTCTTTCTGAGGGTATGCTGTAGGGAAGCTGTGGTGGTTTTATATACGACTGATGTGGTGGTACATTGTAGTACTATTTTCATGAATCTTCCCCACATGGCAACTCTTTGGTGTTTCTTCCTTATTAGGAAACACACAATAACTTTCCCTTCCATTGTAGCTGTGAGCTGCAACAGGTTGATGGATCAGAAGACTTAACAAGAATATGGGTGCCGGCTTGGGGGTCGAGACCTCAATCCCTCTTGTGGTTAATATCTTCAGCTCTCTCTTAACAAGAAGTTATGGCTCAACTTGTGGGACTCGAAGCCTGGATCCCTCTGTGCCATAATACCTTAAGCTCTCCCCGGATCTCAACCCATCTAACATCCCTTCCCCACATACAACTCGCTCCTCAGACGTATCCTGTCTCCCCATCTATCCTCTCCCTCCATAAAGACTTAATGCTTCTTACACCCCTTGCTATCCGACCCCTCTAGAGCTGACCTCCCTCCACATATGCCACCTTCGTCTTAACATCCTCATCACCCCGTCCAACCTCCCCTCCTGCAATGGTGTTCCTCCTCACTCCCCCTCCCTCGCTCCATCTTACCTCACACCACCAACACCTCTTCCTCATTATTCCCTTTCCTTCACGTCATACCCCTTGCCTCCCCCCTAACATATCACACACAGTCCCTCCCACTAACACCCTTACCCTCTAAGCAGGACCTTTATTGCTCATAAAACTATATCCCTTAACCCCCTCCCTAACATCCCCTCTTTAAGGCTCCACTCCCATAACAGCCTCCCTCCCCAACAGCTTACCTGTAACACCACTTACCTCATGCATGCCACCGTCCCCATAACAACCCATTGTGTGTCGGGTCCTAGCAACATCCCTGTATTAAGACATTACCACTTAGGCCTCCAGGAAGTTCCGTCCCCTTGTTCTCTAGCAATTAATTTTATAAGTTATGAGAGGTAAGGTCACATTTGAGTGGCATGGTTTCTGGGCGTTTTAGAAGCCGTTCACCTGGATGAATTTCAGTATCATTTCATGGCTAATGTTCGGGTGATATATTTATTTCATTTCACCTCAGTTTTTTTTGAGCACCATCTCTCCTCCCCGCTGACACCATCCACCTCGCCTTGGCACTCACCGTACAGAGCAGCCTCGGGCTGGCGTGTTCCAACACTTGGCTGCTTGTGTTCACTTTCATCCAGGTTTTGGTTACAGCCAACCCATTAACACCCAGAGGTGTTGGGGTTTTGTAGGAGGGGGAGATGAAAAGGAGGGCTTTTTTCCGCAAGGTTTAGCGGTACGACCCAAGGTGCTAAACTTGTTTATTGTTGATGAGGGTGTTTGTTTTAGTGTTTGTGTTTGTTTTGCTGTTTGGCTGGAGGGGGCGCGAAGATACATCTCTCTGGGAGCGGCGAGAGAGAAGTGGCTAGGGCAAGGGCGCCTGTGGGAGCCTGTGATGTGTGCAACTGTTTTTTGGGACTATTTTGATGAGGTAGACTTTTTTTTGGGTGTTTTAAGAGCTTTTTTTTTTTTCTTAGAGGGAAGAGGGGGGTCGCAGTTCATGTTTGTAGCGGTAGATGACTTTTGCTGGGGTTGGTAGATGTGAGGCCTGCGGAAAGGCAGTAGACGGTTCGTGGCGAGTGATGGTGTAGGCTTGGCGACGTAGTGAAATGCGAGACGATAGGTGATATGTGGTGAATGTTGATACGGCGATAATGAGTATTTATGTGACGAGGGTTGGATATACGTGGCGTTGAGTAGACATACGTGGCGATATATCAGGATGTTGGAGATACTTAACTTATTTCTGTGACTGACGCTTCTGCTGATAGGTTGCGGTAATAGGCCAAGAATGGCGATAGGCCGAGATGTCTTGCGATAAGTGCGAAGACCAGAGGTGGATCCCAAGTGCTGCGGCTTGAGAGAAGGCTTGGAGGGTTGAGATTAGGGTGGAGTGGGAGGTGGAAGTAAATGCTGGGGGCTTGCAGAGAAGGGTGGCTTTACAACCATAGGATCAGATGTGAGCTAAAGGGCTCAGTGTATTGAGGAGTATGCAGAAGGAAAGTTCAATGTCTGTTATGGTAAAGATGGGTATGTTTGGAGGTAAAATAATCCGGACAGTGGTGGAAGGATGCAAGTCTTGAACCATGAATGCAAAAGAATGGAAGAGACTGAAGGCACTGGAAACAAAATGCCAGAGGACAATAGGAAATGTCATTAAGGCATGATGATCATGTTAGGCATGACAGTGAAGAGCAAAATATAGTAATTGGCCCAGTCTGATGGTGAAAACTGACATTGAGGTGCTGGTATGGGTTGGACATGTGGAGAGGATGAGCAGAGAAAGACTGACTAAAATTATCTCCTTGTCAAAAGTGGAAAGACCAAGGGGGAAGGGGATACTGACTGGGAGATGAAAAGATAAAGTGAAAAAGCCTTTGAGGTATCAAGGACTGATTTTTCTGAAGGTATGAGAAGCAAAACTGGGATAGAATGAACTGGAATCATGTGGCATTGGGGGGGTTATGGGTGGGGGCTGTGGATGGTGTAGTGTATTATACATGATAGCTGCAGTGGATCTGAGCAAAAGAAACCTATTCCTGGCGCTACCTTAATAAAGGAGGAAATGACGAACAAGAATAAAAAATAAAATGTAAACAACATAAATTCAATACCAAACATATAACTTTCAATATACTACAGGCTGAGCATCCCTAATCCAAAAATTTGAAATCCAAAACTTTGTGAACAGCAACATTACGTTGCAGGTGGAAAGTTCCACACCTAAACACATTATTTTTTCATTTTATTAATGGTATTTCATATCTTTTTTACTGTTAAGTACTTATGTGTGAATAATTGTACGACTGAAGTGATGCCAAACAATCACAAACTGTCCACATGGGCTGCTGAGATTGTGACACCTTAGCTCTCTGATGGTTCAGTTACACAAACTTTGTTTCATGGGAAAAATCATTAAAAACACTACAAACTACCTTCAGGCTTTGTGTATAAAGTGTATATGAAACATAAATGGATTTTGTGTTTAGACTTGGGTTCCATCCCCAATATATTTCATGTATATGCAAATGCTCAAAAGTCGAAAAAAATCCAAAATCTAAAACACTTCTGGCCCCAGGCATTTCCGATAAGGGATACTCAACCTGTATCATTTAGTCATTCGAACTCACCAGGGCACAAGCTATTATTGTGCACATGTTTTGACTGCAGTGCAACCATATTTGCAATTCTTGAAGCTAATGAAGTAGTTGGTGGACCAGCACGTCGATAACGCTCTGGTGACGAGTTTAGCATAACATAAACATTTTACAGAATATATGGAAGTCAATATAAATATCTAAATTCCACAGCACTAAAAATCCAGCAACTTTTTCTGACATAAATGCTTTTACCTGTATCAATAGCAGGATAGCATATGCAAAATCTTACTCAAAATTTACTTCAGAAGGAGTACTAATCTTCATATATTTACTGAGATTTCACAGGATTCATGCTAATTACCCTGTTCTATCCAGGCATCTGAACTTTCATATGGACACTCTGACTACCCCAACTTCTTAAGTACTTCCTCAAGCAATACTCTCACTGCAGGCATCTCCATCACAACCACAGAAAAATAATATGAAACCAATTCATTGCTATCCCCAACCCTACACAGGGGTATGCCAGAGCAAGATTTGATAATAGCTAAATGTCAGGCCACAAATATTCAAGTTTTTAATCATAAACACATTAGGACCTAAAATAAAACTCAAGTCACTACTTCTCTCCTAATGTTGCCAAACCTGGTATCATAACAGCTCACAAGCAGGTATCTACCTATCTATATCTCTAATGCCTGTTTCATCTGGAACTCCCTCAAAGGGGTGGCCACGGCAAGAGAGTCACCATAACAAGTGAACTCCAGCGCTGCTTCTTAGCCTTTGTGCCTCAACCTTAACAGGCCACTGATAGTAGGCAACTCTAGCTCACTGTTTGCTGAGGCTCCTAAAACATACCTGATTAATCAATATCTCAATAGACAACAAGGAATAATGTATATGTTTAAATGAAATAAAATATATGGCAGTGAAACATAATTTGGAAAACCTGACAAAGTTCTAAAATTCATTTCAGTAATATATGGTAAATTAAGAGTAAACATATGAGCTATGGAGAAATGTGGAGTTGTTTCAAGTGTTTGGTAGTTTTGTTTTACAGTATTAGAGAAAAAGGGATGGATGATGAACAAAAAGGTGTAACCATTAATGCAATTTGGTTTGTTCCTAAAGTATGATGTACTTCCACCTATTGGCTATAGGCTGAAAGTAATTTCAGGTTAGGTAAGTGAATGAGCATTTGGGATGGTAGATTCAATTCATTTCAGCACATAATAAGTTGGTGAATGGTTGCTGACTGTATGAAGAGCAGGGGACCAGCATGTTAAGTAGAATGATTATAAACTAGACAAGTGTCTAAGATACCTTTTGATCAAAAAAGCCATGTCTCCAAAGTTTGTAATCAAGTACAGAAAACACTTACTCTCATCCACATGTGTTTTATTTTCTACATGCCCTTCAATATCTTTACTGAACCACTCATTGAACCAGAGGTGTGAGTCAAAGAGTGTAGGCATAATAAAATGCAGCAAAGCCCAAAGTTCAGCCATGCTGTTTTGGATGGGTGTTCCCGACAACAGTAAACGGTTTCTGCAGCTGAATCCCAAGAGAAGCTTCCACCTCTGACTGTTGATTAAAAAGAAAGATTTTCTAAATAATATAAATATGCTTGTTAATCATTCATAACCATCATCAGCTAGTCAGCAATAACAAAAATTAAGGTAAAAGCAGAGGTACATGTTTTTGTGCATTCGTTACTCATAATTCAGGGGGGACAATCATAAAGTAAATCAAATCAAAAGATGCCAAAATACAGCAGCTACCTTTCTACCACGAGAATATTCTATCAGCGGTCAATGAGAGAGTACAGTTTACATGTATGAATGTTTAAAGGTTCTGGGAGGGTGGAAGTGAATAAGGTAGGTGTTACTAATCTATTCAAAACCTTCTACTTCAAACCCTGTTACAAAAAAGGATAAAGTGCATAAAGTTTAACAAATTCATTCAAATGAATCCTTCCCTGGAAATGGGTCAGAAAAAAAGAAAGAAGACACTCCAATCACTACATATTGTAAAATAATCAGCTGTGAGCCTGATAAAATGAATTGAAGCTAAACTCCTCACTTTCCCTAACTTTTAAGTAATTCTCTTACAGGTTTTTCATTTATCCTATGCAGGGGAGGAAAACATGCAAATAATTATCTGATGATGACAATGTATATAAAAAATAGAACCAAGATGAGTCGCAAGGGTGATCTGAAAAATGCAGTTCAAATAATGGTGCAAACCATCAACTATGCTGTAATCATCTTGCATAACTAGTTATTGTGTCACACCACCTGTCCCCCAACATCATTAAAGTCTTAGACCTCATAATGTCACCAGAAGGTAGGCCAGGTAATGACAAGGGGGCAAGTGAGAAGTCTAGTTTAACAACATCCTTTTCAAGAGATTAGAATAGCTCTTTCATGCAAACTCTTTCACTTCATTTCAATACAGCTAACTGAAAGATTTTACGAGTAAGGCAGAGAACATATATTCCTGCCTTCCTATCTTTAACAAAGTAAAGACTATGCAAGATGATCTATCTAACAAGACAGCTGTCTGAAGTTATAAACAAAATAACATGAATCTCCAACTTCTCTCTCTCAAGAAAATTGGCCTGGAGACACATCTCTTACCAAGGTTCAGAAAACAACGCACCCTTCCAAAAAGTTATAATGTCTTTGCTATTATCATCACTAAGAGTACATTCAGGTTTCCAGAAAATTTGCTCACTAATCATACTGCAAGACATAAACCACAGAATGGATCTTAATCATGGAATGCTTTGTTAAAACATATGCCACACTGTAATTTTCTATTTGGTGAATCCTAATTCATATAACATGAAATTTTCAACTGACAAATTCATTCAGTCTGCAAAGCAAAGTACAATGACCCAGGGAGAGGACACTCCATCGGTTACTCAGGTTACAAGCTATCATCTGGCTAAGCCTGTCAAAATTGTGGTAATCTACCCAAAATGAAGCTATCTATATCTGTAATGCCTGGTGAACTCCCACAGCTGCTTCTAAGTCTTTTAGTGCCTCACCCTTAACAGAACACTGACATGGCAACTTAAGCATAGCGTTTCCAGAGGCTCCTACCTAATGTTCCTACCCACTACTTCTCCCTAACATTTCCAACCTTCTACTTCTATCTAATGCTCACATCTAAATGTCTCTACCTGCTACTTCTACCTACTACTCCTGTTTAATGTTCCCTACCTACTAATTCCAGGAAATTTCCTGGCGCTAGCTACCTCACTGAAGCTGGGGGTAGTGATGCTGTTTCCTGTGGGGTGGGGCAGCGCCATGAATGGATGAAGGCAAGCAAGTATGAATATTTACATTTGTATAAGAAAAAAAAAAAAAATCTAATTCCATCTTTTCCTTCTACCATTTTGCCAAAAGGCAAGACTACCACAGAGAGCTCACCGCAGGAAAATCTAGAGTTATGAAGAATGTGTTGCACGAGTTCAGCATTGTTAAAGGCTATATGTGACAGGAAGACATTGTATGTTTGTTGGAAGAATGCCAGCAGTCCATGTGTGGGTGAGGCAGAAAGAAACAGCTACCTGGGTCAGTGGAGTGCAACTTGATAACCACTGAAATGCTTGCTCACAATGTAGCCATCACTAATCCCCCTGATAGCTAGGTGGGTAATACCAGTATTATACCTCCCTGGTTGGTGGCTGCCAACCAACTACTACCAACTGCATTAATCAGTTTGCACTTTATATTTAACTTCTTTATCTTTACCGGATATTGCTACAGCATCAATAATAATATTACCAACACTCACAAGTTATTTTCTGTAAGTAGATACACCATATTTTGGGGAGTAAAACTGTCTCGGATCCTTACAGGTTATGCCAATAGCTAAGAAATATAAAAGATTTTCATCACAAGAGAATAAGACATGAAAATGTGTGGTTGTATGGAATATATTTCTATCATTTTACATGCAAAGTCAAACAAATAATCTCATCTAAAGCGCCTTACGTGAGAGGTCAAGTAGGACTACTGTAATACTAAAATGTACAGAACTGTAGATCCTTTTAATAAGGAAAACCAGTATCAATATAATTTACACTGCAGTCAAAGATGTGAAATAATCAAGAAGACAAACATCCAAAAACAGAGACAAAGATAAAACATAAAATACTAACCTACATGCAGTCTCCTGCAAAGGAAGAAATAATAAATTCCAAAGATTTTTAAATATACCTAATGAAAGATCATACCTGTTAATGCTTTTGATGGCCTGAGCTTCATCAAGAACCATGTAGTTCCATTTTAAGCGGTTCAGAAATTTGAAATCTTGAATGACAATCTGATAACTGGTTACAACAATGTGAAAACTAGCCTCTCTAGTCCCAAGGTTTTTGCCATCAAAAAATTTTCGAAGATTTTTGCGTTCCTCTGGATTACCCCAATATGGCACCACCTGACATGCAATAATAACAGTTAAGAACAAAACATACTAAGAAGATTTACTTCTCTTACAACAGACTGTTTTTTATCTATAACACATTATAAAGAGTCCTTCATTAACATCATCAATGTGTTCCTGGGAAAGTAACAAATCAAAATAACATTAATCAAACAATGCTAAAAATTGGCATCACTTTCCTGGACAAACAAGGCAAAAAGTCTTTTCAAGTGATAAGAAAAAAAATCAAAACACAATGCAACTGTAAAACAGACATAAATAAATGGTTCTATTGTCAAACCTTCTCAAGCTTTCTTCAAATCCCTAAATAAGCCCTTTGCTTTCACAATAATTAAAAGCATACTCAAAGACATACAACAATGATGCTGGTCCTCCAGCCAAGAGCTCTAGTAACTGTTTCATACTACACATTCATCCACTCCTGTGAAGGAAGTGAAGCACCTGCATTTTTTCAAAATATTTTGATTTTAAGAGAATCTTTAACAATACCCCTTTGCTGAAAGTGACAGTAAACAACCCATGTCAGCATCACATTTGCCAGCTTGAGTTTGAATATATCTATTTTCATTTCTAAGGTATTGTTCTCCTTTGTCTTTCAATTAAGGAATTTCAGAAGCATTACTTTCTTGGATCTAGCAGAGTAAACAGTGAAATGTCAACACATCTGATGGAAGTGATGTAACTTTAAAGAATAATTAACAAAACAACCAAATTTCATATTTGCATTAGTGACGAAACCATGAAAAGTAATTCTGAATACAGGAAAAGTCTCAGTCTCCAAGCACAAAGAGGGTCAAAGGGTACACACTTTGTTCAAATGGCAGTGGCATGCAAAAATCTAAAGGCTGGGTACTATTCCACCATTTGAGGGAGACAACTTTTTATCAGGGTGCTGTCCCAAGGGAGTTACAGATAAGTACAACATTTGAAAATTCTAGTCTCTTATCTCCAAAACAGTAAATGGCATGTCTTCTTCCTTTTCCACCCTTTTCTCTTTGAACAGAGTATGATATTCCAATCCAAAACTTATCAACAATCTACATATATCTATCTCTCAATTCTGCACTGTTTTGAATTTTGGTGCAATAAACTTGTTAACCAAATACAACTCCTGCTCATCAACCCAATGTCTGTTTTTTCTAAAATGTCCAACTTAATCAACACACCTGACCTTATTACTCTGTAATTTCTGATATCTTTCACTGAACAATGCATGTGCTTCCATAATTACTCTAACAGTGTATATTACCTTCTCTATAGCATCAACTAGTAACCCAATATATCACTTTGCTCCATTGGCTCCAGGTCTCTGTTTCTCGGCATCCATTAATGCCCTATGTTTTGGCCATTCACCCCAAGTTTATTCCTGTTTCCTGTAGCTTATTTTCAGGTGTCTCCATTCTCTATGTTATGGGTATTCCCTTTTACTGCACAGCAAAGAGAGAAGTGGGAAACACCTGCCAGATTGCTAAGCTGCCATGGTGAAAGAAATTATAGAATCAAATTTACCCTGAATGTCCATATCCTTTGCCAGCCTGCAATGTTTGGGGTGGAGACCACACTCTGTAAAATCTATCCCCAGGAAAGATGCAAAACTATGCACTTTATCATTAACATCCCATGCAAACAAGAGCTGAGTCATGATGATAGATGGATAAATAGATAAACAGTTAGAAAGATGAACTGGTAATATGTAATCAGATGATCCTAGGAGATGAGAAAGGTCTGGAAATATCTCTAAGACATTTGAAACTGAACCAATTGGCATTGAATCTTTCTTTATCAAAAGTAACACCATAAGCCTAACTTTTTGCCAAAAAAACAAATCTACTCTTGGCCAAAAGGAAAAATCTGTTATTAATAAACTATAACAAAAGAAATTAAGCATATATTCTAATCTTTCAATAACCAACTAAATCTTTCTCTGCTGTCACACACACAGCACAATTTTAAGATAACCCCTTGGAAGGAGAGACAACACCACCCTCTTCTGGCTTCTCTAGTGAGGTCTGAGTGAATAAGATTGAAATTACTAATTACCTTGAATGTCACAAAAAGTCTTAGACATAATGCTTGCCACCTCTTTTCTTTCAAGAATCAACAATATATATATATAATCTTTCAAAAGTTCTTGTAAGTTCAAATTTCAGTCAAAAAATTTCACTACAGTAGAGCAATAAATCTTAGTTATCAGGTGAAGGAAAAAAAAAGGGATAGACCTTTGGTTACTCTGCTCCACCTCAAAGAATTACAGTATAAACACAAAAGGTCACACTCCAACTGCTAATGTGAAGTCTT